>QKQZ01001763.1:0-16452 GCA_003595255.1 Solenopsis fugax | reverse complement strand
CGGTCCCCGCATCATACGACGCGCGGATCTCTACCGTGAGCGCGATGATTATGGAACGGAAGATCGCGCGATCAACAACGCGGAATCGCGTTGTAAGCACGAGGATCACGTAGGGCGTGCGTCGCCGTTAATACTTAAAGGGTACAGGCGCCCGTTGCGGGTCACGCGGATGNCGCCGTTAATACTTAAAGGGTACAGGCGCCCGTTGCGGGTCACGCGGATGCGCGCTTCCTGTTAACGTCGCGCTCGCTGTTCCGTGTACTAACGAGCGTTGTCGTGTAAGTAATCAGGAACTGGCGTCCGTCGCACGCATCGTACAGCGTAACGCGACACGACGAGCGCATCGATGTTCACCTGCGGAGGATTACACCCACAGGCAAATACATAGGGGAGACCGAGGCTATTCGAAAAAATGGAAATATCTTTGTATGGGTACATGTTAAAAATTTACTTTAAATACTGTAAATGTGTCCTAATGTAACAACGCTGCTCATAAAGTTTCGTTGACGATGGCGTCATATTGAAGCCGTGGCAGTTAAAAATGTGTTTTGCGACAGTCGAAGTAATTTCTGACAGTCAGCATTTCTTCGAAATTTAAGTAAGATAAATAAGATTCTTTTTGAAAACTTTGAATGTATTGTGTCCAATTCAATGTATTTGAAATATTTCGTGTTTACTTTTTGCTGTGTGATGTCTATTTTTCTAGACTATACGCAATAATGCGCAAAGTTGACGCCAGGGCGATTCGAAACACTGAATTGTCGTTTGAAAAATTTTTTCTTTTATATTCGCGTTCTATGTACCAAAATACACAACTTAATACTCAACAGGTGTAATTACACAAAATACGAATAGTCCCTGACTTGTTCCGAAAACGCTGAAGCAATAAAATTCTCTATTGTGTGTTTATTTTTTTTTATTGTGTGTACTTTTCTTAATAATACTATATATCCTTTTTGAATTATACAAGGTCTTAACAACAGCTTTTTTACATTTTTCATTTTAAAACACAAATTTCAGAATATTCCCGGACTGGTTTCGAATTACCCCGGGCTTGGGGCTATTCGAAACACTTGGCACTGGTCGACATTTTTATATGTAGTTCAAAGCAAGTACATTTCCGTGTTTTATCTATAACGGCATTGTGAAGGGGAAGGTTCAACCTGTTAAACCGTCCAACATATTTTTAATGAATACAGGATTCAGGAGATGCAAAAGAAAAAATGTCTTCCGAATATAGCCCCGGTCTCCCCTACTCTAAATCTCATAAAGTGAAACGTCACTCTAAAAATTAAGCTCGCGCAATTATTCGAGTGATCTGGCACTCTAATGTTCGTTTCCACCAAAATGTAAATTAACTTTGATGTTGGTTTAACTTACTCTTTAATATACTTTTTCTAGTTTTAAGAATTAGAAAAAGATGAAGAGTACGTTAAACCAGATCCAACTTAATCTAGATTGACGGAAATGGACATAAGAGAATATAAGAATCTTCCCGTATGAAAACTATTGAAATGTCATATTGTATTACGGGACATTACTATTCATTACTATTGGAAACATGAATAGTTCACTATTCAATTACTATTCAGAACTATTCACCAATAGTCATAGTCATGTAGTATTATGGGACATTACTATTCACGCACGTTGTCAATAGTTACTATTCAAGTTACCATAAAAATTGAATAGTAACTATTAGACACATGAATAGTTCTCAATAGTTCATTTCCATACGGGCTATTAACTCTTAAACACACCGATCCAACACGAGTGTAAAATACGGAAACACATTTGCGGGTCTGAGAGACTTTTACAACTTTGAGAAGCTATAACTTTGATTACAATCAATATTTTTCAACAATTTTTTTTTAATGAAAATTCAGAATCTCAGAAATATGACTGCACAATCGGCATTGCCGAAAAATAATTTATTGTGAAGTTATAAAGAAAAAACCATTAAGCAAAAATGAGAAATTTGTCAAAAATCCACTTTTCCTTCAAAAAATCATATCTTCGCAACAAAAAACTTTTAAGGATTTTTAAATACGGCGTTTTAAAGCTAAAGAATCATATTTAAAAAAATTATGTTATTATCATTTCTATTAAAAAATATATTTACGTAACAAGAAGAATATGAGGTATTTTTGTGATTAATTCAAGGTGTCTAAAATTGAAAAATGATGTATTTCATGATATAATATAATTTATTCTTCGTTGAGAGAATGTTACGTGCATTACTACACGAGAATGATGATTTTTCATACACATACATACACACCTACGTACACCTTATGCACACGTACGCACGCATGTACATACATGCATGCACAAGCATGCACACATACGCACACATGTATGTACATGCATGCACACACACGCACGTACGCATGCACACATAAGCACGTGTGCACACGCACGTACACATGCACACGTACGCACGCATGTACATGCATGCACACGTACGTACTCACGCACATACACACGATACATTAGATATATACATACCATAATAAGTTTCCTCAAATTGTTTGAATTTTACTGAGACACTGCACAGCATGTCTTTCGAGATCGTACGAAAATTCGGTTATTTATTGAGACACTGCACGTCTAACCTATAAGCCCCCACTCCACAGCGCGTCGCGGGCCGCGCTTAGAAAAAGTTCTCTCAAACATTATGTTAGTTCCATAGACTCTAACAAGACTCTCTTTGCTGTTGTGCCATTCGAATTCTAGTTAACAATAAAGTTGATCAACCATATCAATCGAAAGAGAAAATTTCAAACTTTCCTTACCTTCTAATCTAAACCTCTTATTTTCTTCCGGCTTTACACAGTAAGAGTTCGAAGCTTCATATAGGGTCTCTCTGACCCACTTACGTGTTTAAGGGTTAAGCTTAGCATGAGTGACTTTTTATTCTTAGAGTGATAAATCACTCGAATAATTGCACCAGCTCATTTGTTGCTCTAATCTCCATTTCCAATACAGATTAACTTTCATCTCGATTTAACTATGAATTTATCTTTTTTCAATTCTAGAAAAAGATAAAGAGTGAATTAAACTGAGATCAAAGTTAATCTACATAGTAGAAATAAACATAAGAGATTTGGAGAGTATTATAAAAAAAATTATTTGAATTAAGTATATATTAGACACTTGTTTCACACAAGAAGTATTTTATAAGTTTATTTATCCATGTATCTATAATAAGTTCATCGTATGCATCAAGTTTATTTAAAATATAATTCGAATCCTACTAAATTCAAATATTTCCTTTAAAAATATTAAATTAAAACAAAATTTTGATTTGCTTATTATTTTGACTTCTTCGATAAAATTTTCTAATATTCTTTGAAAGAATTTAAATTTTCTTTTTAATTACGTGAGTTTTTTACAATTTGTAATGATTATATTTTCAGACTATTATCGAGAAAATATTCTTTGTTAAAAATAATTATTTAAAGAAGAAAAATAAAATAAATAGTTTTTTTTTTATGTAGTGAAATTTATATTTTTCTGTGTATAAACGAGTTTAACTTTTAGCTTCGGACTTCCTTAAACTTGTGCTTAAACAGACAATTTTGAGCAAACTTAAATTAGGAAAGATAAAAAAAAGGAATGTATCTTCTCGAATTTTCGTTTTGTGGAAAATTCTTGGCGATATCTCCCTCAAAATAATATAGCTAATGCGAGATGAAGCTTCTTCCTCCTCCAGTTTCTCTGGAAAACATTCCGTCGCTTCAAAAGCGTGTTGTTTTGAAACTGTGGGCGATGCGGCGAAATGTTTCATATTATTCTTTTTTCTACTCCTTCGCCCGTGTTTCTTCTCCATCGAGCATGACGAGGTCCGTCGGCTATTCCTGTGGCCAGTGCCGAGATGGAGGCAAAATGCTCGCGTCCTCGGTGAGTCGCGCGGAAAGGTGACAGGTGCCGAGTGCTTCTATAAATTGCGATCTTGAAAGAGAGGGCGAGAAAACGAAGAAGGTCAGGAGAGGGAAGGAGAGAAAAAGAGAGAGAGAGAAGGAATCGCAAAATGACCCCTTCGGCTACTATCTTTAGCTGGTTTGTAGGTTGCCCTAACTTCTCTCCCTTTAGAACACGTGCAACGTTAAAATGCCGCTTCTGCATTCACAAATATCATCGATGTCGAATGTTTGCGTTTGATAGACTTTGAGCTTGAAAACTCACAAAAATACGCACGAGGATTTCAAGAAACAAAAATTCGGCATATAATGTATGCGCAAAGAAGGATGCAAGAAGACTGTTTTCCTCGCGGAAAATACAAGGGTCCGTAAAACGAGACGGTGGAAAATAGCTTGGTCTATGAAAGTGAATTGATCGGGAGGTGAAGGTTTCTGGAATACAAGCTCGTAGCTCAATGAATTTTCGTTGGCACTGTCGGCCAGGTTGGAATCACGCAAGTATATCGATTATGAATGAGCCTCCAGGTCCATTCAGTTTGAACATGACCCAATGTCTCAGAGCCTTGGTCCATCTTCGACTAGAAGCCTGGTCACTTTCATTCTGCAACACTCGCCTATCCTCAAGCCACTGTCACGACCTCGAAATACATGTGACGGAGAAAACGTTGATATGGTATTGAATCGATGTCCAGAATAATACCAATTTAGAATATATCTAAAAGTAAATCTTGCTCTTGCTCGTCGTATTTAGAATTTCTACTATTTTAGCTTTTATTTGCCCCATCGATGATATTTTCATTATAAATTCCTAACAATTTAACACCAAAGTTTTATACAATTAGGTTATAATTTGCAAACGATGAACGGTAAAGCATAATAATATTATAAGAATAAAAATTTGTGAAGAGATCTCTCACAAGGTCTCGATCGCGACCTAAGCATACTATTTGCTCACGTTGCTCCTGGCAGGAGAGGTGCGTGTGAAGATTTACATCGCGCGCTGCGGATACCCAACCGTGCGTAGAGTCCACTACTGTAGGACCCCCTCGCCCGCACCCTTCGTTTCCCGTTCGCGACTCCGACGACCGTACAACTATTTCCAGACGCATTTAATTAATCTTGAACCAAAAACGTCGAGTAGGAAAATGGCGGACGGACGGTCGGTTAAGCTCGGGCATCGGCCACCTGGCAGAAATAGCAGCCATGGATACGGCTCCGCCGACTTGACATTTCCTTCGAGCGTGTACGAGCGTAAGAGAAATGAAGCAATCGAGCGCCGATTGGAGAGAAAGAGAGAAGAAGAGAGGTGCAAATAAGAGCAACGGAGAAATAAAACGAGGTAGACTTGGCACCTGCCGACCGCTGTCCCGTCACAGATGTTTTTGACTTTCTTGAGGCAAATGTTGTCTAATTCAATCGATTCGTTCGGTTCTCTAATCAGCCTGCTTAACATGTACAGCAATGTTGGGATAATCCGGCTAGATTATCCCTCGAGTGCCACTGTGGGTGAATTCTCACCCTAGTGCTAATTATAAAAGCTCAGTATGTTTTCTGTTATTAAAATTGTGATAGCTTAAAATAACGTTCAATGAGATTTTGTTCAAATTAAAAATGTTAGATCAGTTATTCTAACATTTTGCAACCTCTAAATACCTATAGAAAAAATAATGTAAAAAATTCTTATTTTTGTGAATAAATTTTCAACAAAGAGTAATAAAAAAATGTGAATAATACTTTAGGTTTAAAGTAAATTTTGATAACTAAGTTATACTTAATATCTTGTAAAAGAATTGAGAATTCCCGGATTTTCCAAAAATTTTAGGTAAAAATTTCAGGTAAGATTAAAGATTTGTTTAATGTAGCTTTCGAATAAATTTTTATTGTACCTTCTAATGTTTCTTATAACGTTTTCCCAATGAAAAACGCTATTAATCGTATGATCACAAAGAAAATCCATACAGCATACTTTATTCAAGGGACATCCTGGACACATTTTTAGGACGTTCTCTGGACGTTTTTTAAGACATTTCCTTAGGATGTCTGTGCTATATGGAAATCTACTTGAGTTTTGAATATTAAATTTGGGAAGATACTAAAAATATAATGATATGTCCGCAATACATGTTTTTAACTCACTGGAAGCATAGAATTCAAAAGGTAATTAAACATATAACGCTAATTTAGAATAATGTATTTGCCTTCTTTGTCACTAATTTTTCCATAAAAATTCGAGAGAATGTACGCAGATATGTACGACATTATTTATTGCTAATCGAAGAAAAAATGATCAAAGAAATAACAGTTTTGTCAGATAAAAGATAAAATTCAAAAATAAACTTTTGTAAAAGTATCTCTGAGTACCAAAAAATATACCACGAATTTTACTGTGAAGAATAAAGAATAAGTTCCTTGAAAATTCCGGGTTTTCTCGATAATAAATACCCTAATAGTATATTAAAGATTGATACATAAAAAAAAATTGCTGATAAAGCCAACACTGGATGTTCGTGTGTAATTAATATGTATATAAATTTAATTATCTCGACCTTCGCATGTAGAATGGACAAGATTTGAGCATTCTATTGTTACATCATTACTTCCGTAATTATTCTGTATTTATTCTATAATTTTACTGAAGATGATCCAAAATTGAGGATCGAAACATCTATTTTAATATAATAATTTGATTGTTAATATATATTGGCTCTATCGGCAATTTTTTTTTATGTATTAATTTCTTCAGAGCCTCTCTTCATCTAATATTAAAGATTGAATATTCTGTTGAAAAGAAAATTTGTTCTAATTTATCAGCATAATCCACGCAAAATTAAATGACTTATTATTTTCAGTACATCACACTTATTCGTTTCACTTCTCGACGGTAAATAAGTCTTGCTCGAAATTGCTGAAATTATTTCTCGACGGAGATATATTTAAGATGAATTATTCACTTCTACGAGCTTCCGATGTCTGCTCTCGTTTCCCCGCTGCGGCAGATTTTTCTGCGAGAGCTTGCCAGGTGGGCTAGACGCGCGAGATCTTCGCACTCTTAATTCGCCAGGTCAACGGATATCCGTAGGCGAGCGTTTCCGAAAAGTAACCGAGTGGACGCTAATAATAACCCTCGAAGTCCCCGTATCCCAAAGCCCTCGTCGTATACACATACAGGCAGGACTTATATTTCGCAGTGCCGGAAACCAATTCCGAAATATCCCGCGCGGGATCGCGGAAGCACTAAAAGAATAATCCGTCGGTCCACTCTCGGACCGGAGGCAGAACTGTGGCGGCGTCGAAATTACCGCCCACGAGGAACGTGTCCGATGCCAAAAACACGGGATCGCTTTCGCGACGGTGCGTCGACGGATCGGGCTTCCCGTGCCCGGGATACGTCGCGATCGGATAGACGCATTTCCGGCGGCTTCTCGTCAGCAACGCGGAGAGAAAATTTCCAGCGGAAGGGAGGCTTTACTAGCGATAAATCATACCCCGATCCACGTCCTTCGCGAGATTTCATGAATGTTAAATTGATTTCAGTTTAATATGATCTCGACTGATCTCGACGTAATTGATATTCGCTGTATGGCGTATACCAATTAAAGTGTCTATGGCGAATTAATGCCGTCATGATATTACAACTTCGCGGCCATCACGTCAAAAGGCACGGGATGAATCCGCAATTTCTAGTTCAACGCTGCGCTATTGGCCGATATGCAATTAGTAGCCTAATTTCCTGCCGAGGCACAAATAATGCACCTAGGTAACAAACCGGCTGCTGCCGCTATCGTCGCCGCTCGAGAGATCTTATCTAGACAAATCACGTCGATTTGCTACATCGTTACATGCGAGAGTTTAATTGCTCGGGGTCTCTCTCTCCCTTAGTAGAAACGAGATCAGCGACTGCGCTGCTGAACTATCGCACGGGCATCGGCCACGAAAAAAATAATTAACGTTACTTGAGGAACAAAAAAAAAGAAGATGCGGCTTGTCCGAGAACACCTAATCCCGTATGTGAGTGGCGTGAATCGAGATAAGCCGTCTCGACGCGGTTGCGAGCGCGAGACGATAAGAACCACCGATAACAACACGAGAGCGCCTTGTCTTACCGCGGTAGTTACTCGCGCGTCGCTTTCAATGGAGCTGGACACCATGAAATTTCGTATCATCTTGAACATCGCACTCATCATTGCCGCGCATCTTGCGCGTGTGCTTAATTGTATCAACTTACAATCTTGCTACGAGATATAAAATGAGGAAACTAAAGATGCGAATTAAGCATTTATGAGGTCAAATCGAATGGAATCGAATTTTAAATTTTCACGTCGAATCGAATCGAATCTCTGACTCGAATACGAATAAAAATTCAATCAAATTTCACGGATTTACATAACATACTTGTAATTTAAACACAATAAAATATTTTTAATGACGATACAGATTCTTCTTAATAGACGAAAGAATTAAAATTTTAGATAATTATAAAAAATAATGTGTTCAGTAAAATTTATATTATATACTAGACAATAAGTATATAAGTATACAGATAAACGAGCATTGACAATATTACAATGTTAGGATAAAGCCGCCTGGGAAAAGTTCCTAATATGAAGTAGTGAGATTTCTGCTACATTAATAAACGTATGAGTGTGTGATTGGTACCATTATAAACTTATTACTCTTGGGGTGAAATCTATTTAGTAGAAAATTCATTATTATATCATGCGTGCAGTCGTTGAAAAAAAAATTTTTTGAAATTGGATGATGTCAAGATTTATTGAGATGAGTCTTTAAACCTTGTTTATTATAAAATAAACAAATATTTGTCAAAAACACGAAAGAAAAACGGCAAATGCGAGTCAAGCACGGTTAACGGTGCGCAGTAAGTAACAACAAAAGGTTATATGTTACATAAACTTTAATAATAACGAACGTTTCGGCTCATCCTTCGAGCCATCTTCAGCATGGATACAAAGTAAATAAGGGACGAAGCCGCTGATGTTGAGGCGAAGCGCTTTTTCGTCAGGAAATTGTTATAAATATAATCGAGTTGTTAGGCCCGATAATAATAAACATGGCTCAACTCAACATCAGCAATATTATACAAAAGATTTTGGCGCAAAAAAAGTGTAACGCGTGCTCACAAAAAAATAAGTTAACAATAAGAATAAATTAAATATATAAATTAAATTGAAACTCAGAACGAACGTTGAGTACGTCTTGCATGCACGAAAATTACAGTTACACTGACAACAAATATTTGATGATAAATTTTGCATACAGTGATAGAGTAAAATTGTATTAATAGAAAAATACGGGATGTGATGATTTGCTCAATTATAAATGTTAGATTTGGTGATCGTGAAACCGCAAAACGTGGAACTCATAATATGAGACACTCAAAAATCCTCATTTATTATTGCATATTCTGACTTCGAGAACTTTCCAAAATGCTATAATAAAGTTTTTTATTGAGGACTTTTGAATTATGAGGCTTGAAAGTTATAGCCTTCAGCATTAGCACTGAGACTTTAAAATACCTCGGAGAGAATACATTTTGAAGAAAAATGTTACGTACAAAAGATTTTAAGTATCAAAAGAGCTATTTGATTGGTCAACTAGATTTTGAGTCTGGAACCTAATTTGAACCTAGTAAGGTCCAAGTCGATAAGATCCATTTCATATAAATAAACCTTTATATCTCATATTAGGAACCCTTCTTTTGAATTAGCAAAATCGGCAATTTTGATAAAAAATTTTATATACAACAAAGTATAACTATTATCGATTGCTAACTTTTGGCGATAAAACTTAAATATATTCACTATAACTTAGATATGAAAATAGGAGTTTATGGTATAAATTAAATAAATCATAAATATTTAAAAAAAATGTACCTCATAATAGGCAACTTTATTCTACTATCGAAATGATAATACTGACTTTAATACGATAGCATTTATTAACTTCATTAGGAAAATATAATGAAGCAATTTCAATTTTTGTTCTAAATTCCATAAAATTATAATACAAATCTATGAATGTTGAAACAAAACGAAGACAATTGTTTATCGTGTACACAAATTTTTAAATGATTTATAAGACTTAGAAAAGGTATAAGTTTTGAAAATGTAAGTCTAAATCAAGAATGAGAATTAATACGCGTTGATACAAAATTGGTCGCACGGGAGATATAAATGAAACAGTCAAATTAGGCGATCGATTCAAAATCTAATCATCGATAATTTGAAATTCTCGAATTATTTGAATTCGAAAATATTCGCACATCTAGAGCTTTAGGGAAATCTGCAGTTTCGATTCGATTGACACCGGCTTAATTTAATTGTATTTAATTCGAAATTTTTCATGAAGTATTCAATATTTACAATTTCGATGTAATACATATGGTATAGTCTGTGTGTGCTGCTAGTACTTTTTCCAGTCAGCGCATTTGCCTTCTTTCTCTTTCCAATATCTGAATATATGATATACTCATTTCAAATGCAAACACTTTTGGGGATTTCAAACAACGCGAACTGACAGATAGAGCGCTAATTAATCGATTGTTTAAGAAAAAATCGATCGCATCACATGACTAGATAACATGACAGACTGTGACAGATACAAATGAGCGCGTCTGCTGATCGCGTCAGGTTGAAAGAATCTAAAGGAAAATTTTAGATTTAATCCGGAAGCGCAAACCAAAATGCGCGCAAAGCACCTTTGATGTCACACGTCGAGGACGCAGAGCCTAAAAATGGCAGCGGACATACGAATGACATAGGTTAGAGGAATTTTTTTGTTATAATGTCTGATATTTTCCACGACGTTAATATAGATTAATATGTGTGATCTAAATTAAGGGCGAGTTTTTAAATTCATCAATTAATCAATAGCATTATGTACAAATGTAGCTTTTATAGATCAAAGCTGTATTTGTGCATAATGCGATTGATAAATTAATGAATTTTTTAAAAACTCCCATTTAGATAAGTTAATAAAGAAATTTTTATTTTAATAAGATCCTTAAAATTCTCCGACTTACGTCACTTTTACAATAAATTACATAATATATAATTAAAAATTCATTAAAGAAATATGTATAATACTTGACATATGTTACACGTTTATTAGTGACGAACGAACGCGATAAATCTGTCGTGCAAATAAGCCCGGAAAGTTCCGTTAACGAAGAGATTCAGACAGTGCCCAAGACGAGTCAAATATTGGACAACACAAAATCTAACCCAGAAACAGAGAGAAATGACGATAAATGTGCTGATACAAAATCACAAGACAAGGATGGTACGTGTTAAATAAATTGTGTGTCCCTTTTTTATATTAGAGGAAATAATTACAATTTATTTTAATTTATATTAGAAGATTAAGGCGCCTATTGACACGTCTGCAAGATAATTGTGAAATAAATAACACGATAAAATAATTTCAGACACGTGTGTTGCCTCCGGCGATATTTGTAGAATCTGTCACATGGGCGGACATGCGTCAATCGCGGACAACCATCAATCGTGCGACTCGGAAAATCAGGATGATCAGACATCGACACCGTCAAACTTGGTCTATCTCGGCCCTTTGATCTCGGCTTGCAAGTAAATTCTCAGCTCTCATTCGAGAAAATTAACATAATTAAAAAAGTTAAAATAAATTTAGTGGATGAATTAATAAACATTTATAGATTTCCGATTTTTACGTATGCAAATTATTAGATTATTACATACAAAATGTCGGATTTTCAATCATTGAAAATATTGGTTATCACTGTTTCGGACATATTAGTTTTATAGTATGCAGTGAAAAAAAATGGATGTAATTACGACAATTTAATTATAATTCATAACCATTTTGGGCACTATATATTTATAATGATTTTAACCAATGCAATTTACAGCTATTAGTTGGTATTAAATTTTTATAGTTGGCAGAACTATAAACAGAATGTTATTATAACGAATATAGCAGAAATAACTGAATAAAAATGGAGCTTCTAATCACATAAATCATTTATCTTACAATTATAGTCATAAATATCTGACACTCAATATTATCTTGTAAACAATTTAATCACTTATTATTATAACTACAATACATTGTATTCATAAAGCATTTTAAAAAACACAATTTTATTTTATTTAAAATTCAAAATAGATATGAATTCTACTAAAATTCATATAATTTTCTTATGAAATCAAATTAGATATTAATATTATTACTACAACTACGCACAATATTAACAGAGCTTTTGGAAGAAATATTATTAATGAAGAAATAATGCAAAATTGGTTAAAAAATTTCTCGTAAGAAAATTATATAAATTTCAGTAGAATTCATACTCATTTTAAATTCTAAACAAAACAACCAAAAGGCTTTGAGAAAAGCTTTATGAATACAATAATAAAATTAATATGGCCAAAAGAGTATTATCAATATTTTCAATTAGCGAAAATCCAACATTTCATGTACCAATCTAATACTTTCCATTCAAATCAAAGAGTAGACATTAATTCTACGTTTCTGTTTAGAATGTTTAGATTCATTTTATTTATAATATTTAGATTATTTTATATACATATAATGTTTAGACTCAGGACGTAGTTATTCTTTTCTTACTAATATTTAAAAAATTTCCTTTGATGCTTTCGCCTGTTAACGCAAATTCTTTTCTGTGAAATTTTATTCTTTATTTCTATTTTATTTTTTATTTTATTTTTCAAAGTTTTTTGATTGTATAAATCACCAAAAGATATGACAACATAGGAAATAGAACGGCAAGATCTATTTCTTTAAATTGACGATGTGTTAAATTAAATGTAAATCATACCTGGGGATTAACATTAGCTATAAAGAAAAAATCGTGATCGAAATGATAGGCGTATCGCAGGAATATCGCTGGTGAGTCAACATGTTTCGGCAGCGGATTATCGTGGACGATACAGAAACCGTGCGATAGGAGACTAGTTTAGTTAAGAGAGGTGCTTGTCCTTCCTTATATAGCATTTAATGGCGTGTGGCGTCATATAGGTGTCGAGGTACGGTGGCTCTCGTGCACGCAGAGTGTCTCGAGAGATGGCTAACAGAGTCCGGACGCGCGAGATGTGAACTCTGCGGTCACAAATATGCGATCAGGAGAGTCCGGCGTTACAGCCTCTTTCGTAGCGTCGTTATATGGTTTCGCACTGTAATAGCAACTCGACAGGTGAGAAAGAGGTCATTTTTTCCTCCGCTTTTATTTCATTCCAATGAGTCGAATCTAAAATCTCTTTAAGGTTGTTTAATACTTATTTTTGAAATATTAGAAATTTGACAAAAATTTTACAGATTGTTCTCACATATGATCGAAGATTTATAAAAAGAAAATCTTAGTCGACACATTGAAGCAATCAAAAGTTATAAAAGTTTTTGTTTGCAATGAATTTATCCGTGACTTTAATGAAAAACGTATGATCGCGTTGATTCAAATGGCCAAAATAGATATAAAAATATGGTAGGAATTAGTTTCAAATTTGAAAAATTATAATTTAGTTATAAAAGAAAAATATATTGTACAATAAAATAAATTTGACAAAGTACTGAATGATTAAAAAAATATTAAGGATGTAAAGTACTGTAGTAAAATAATCATTTTTGTTACAAAATCATAAATCATTATAAACCAAATTTTTCATTGCTTTTTTCTTTGTGGCTGGTTTTAGGGCCAAAATTTAACCATTCGTCGCCAAAATTTTTTGTTATTGATTAGAAAAAAAAAAATATATAACAAATCTTCAGTTTTAAATTTCAATAACTTGTAACTCGTATTGTACAGCCAAAACATCCTTAAGAAGGATCCAGTCTTTTCACATAATATACAAATTTGATGGAATTTTCAAAAATTTATGATTAATATAAAGACATTCCTGATTTTTTTCAAATTTTTTGTTTTCTTTTAACAACTTTTTAAAATAGTATAATGAAAGTCGTATGAGAAGGAAAATTTTAAGTAATTAAATCGCAAAATATAAGAATTTTGAAAAATTATATGAACAAGAAAGAATAGAATTCAAAATACATCTTGGAATTAAAAAAATCAAGTTTCACTAGATTTCATCATCGTATAAGAATATTAAATGTTCTTAAATTATAAAATTCTTTTTAAATATGACTTCATACTAAGAAAAATGTGATATTACATTTAAATCATTCTGATAAACAATTCTTCTTCAATTTTTTTTTACGTTAATATTTATCAACAACATAAATGTTTTTAAAACGGTTTTTATTACTTAAATTTTGTTAATTATTTATATTGAATGTGGCAATGCCAGAAGGTCCTGTATTAAAAGATGTAGAAATATGATTCAAAAGTCACGCGACTTCCATTTTTTTAAACCGGAAAGTCTCCGTAAGTATATCTTTGAATGGTATGTTTTCATTAAGATACAACAACATTTTTATAGCGGTATCAGGTATATTACTTCTATAAAATATCAAGTATACACGAAACATTATCGCTGTAACGCGGTGTCGTGTAAAATTGAAATTATCTTACAAGTTGATAAAACATTTAACAGGATATCACCTCTGAACATCATTCTCCGCATAATTAGACTTTTAATTGCTATTAATTATCCCTGTTTAATACGTTCTCTCTCGCGAGAAGATGCTACTCGACATCGGGTATTTGGTGATGACCACGCCCGTGGCTGCGTTTTCCTGCTACGTGTGCGCCTTGGCCTTGAAAATGTTACTGCGAAACGGCTTTTACGAGATACCCTGGATGATAGTCGCTATGCTGCCAACCTGCTTATTGACGCTGATAGCTTACTGGCGATGGATAATTACGTTAGGAAGGTATGTTGTAAAACTTAAATCAGCTCGTGCTCGTGCGCGGATAAAAACAGTCGTCAATGGAAAATGAGTTAATTAAGATATTATCCAGGCGCGATTACATGATTATAAATAATTTCAAAGTCAAGGAATCGTGTCTCGAAATTAATCTCGTTGGAAAAATAATTGAAGATGAGTAACATGTCCGCGCTGCCGCAGGGATCAACGAAGATTGCGTACACAAAGAAATTAGTATCGAATATATACTTTATTTGTACAGAAAAAAAGAACGTTCTTGTTTTAAAATATATTTTTGTTTTCGAAATGTTACATATTGAAATAAAGTTATGTAACGTCAAGAAGAAAGAGCTTGTCCACATAAAGAATTTTGTATGATTTCATCAAGAATAATATATTCTTATTATTGAATAATATTTATGAGCTGAAAGAAAAAAATTTCAAATAGAAAAAATATCTTTAAAAATTTATATTTTTTAATACTATTATTATCGAAACAGTCTTGTGCTCTTTACATATAATAATAAAATAAAAATATGATATTGTACATATCTTGCTAAGATTATCAATGTTTCATAAGTAAACAAGAATATAATTTCAAATTTTAAGTTAAATAGAATATATTAGTTTCAATTTGATGCTAATCCCAAGGAACACAATCTAGTAGTATAACAGTTATAGAAACGTTTATATAACTTTCTTTAAAACTTTGTAACTTTTCTTACAACCGTACTACAACTTAAAAGTACAGATAGTAACGTCGTTGAAATGTTTATGTCAACTAAGTGGGAAATCTATACGACTGATTTCTAACGTCGCATTAACGACATTAAACCAACAACTGTTTTACAACTGACCGTTAATAGTCATGGCATAACGTCTCAATAACCGCCTTAAAGATCACATATAAACGTTAATACAACTTTGTTTTAGTTTTAAAAATAAAAAAAAAATTTTTTTTATTAGATCTTACTATTCTTATAGCTTAATTCTGTATTCACTGTTTTGCATACAAGATTCTCAATTCACTAATTACAATTACGCATTATTTTACAACTTAAAAACGCATCGGCGCCGGCGGGATTCGAACCTAAGATCCTTGGAACAATAATCTAACACGCTAACACATGAGCTGTTGCACGCTTGTGATATCGTTATATTAAAATGTTTTATTTGAAGTAAAGTTAATTTGAACATGGAGAAACTTGCGTGTTGAGTATCGCGCAAACACTCTTACTAGCCCTTTGATTGTTTAGCCTTAGATATTTTTAAAATAAACTATATAAACTATATAAATAATTAAAACCTATTCCTGCTCATGTAGTAAAGATAGTAAAAAAAATAACAATTGGAAATAGTACTGGAGCATGAAAAACCATTAGTAGATATACTATACATATTAACGATCTCAACATTACTGACAATGCGATGATTTATTCTCTCTAGAAATCAGGTTAAAGTATACGGAGTCGTATAAACATTTTAACAATAATGACATAAATATATTGCAAGATGACTAATTTATAAAGAATCGTAAAGACATTTCAAAAACTTATAATGAATGCTACAAGACAGCTACTACTATATTTAAATTTTTTTTTCCCTTCCATTTCATTTGTTTAACTCTAGCAATAAACGTCAAAATAATTTCACTTTTAAAGTTAGACAGCTAATACATAATGAAGTCGTATAG
>QKQZ01001749.1:0-11530 GCA_003595255.1 Solenopsis fugax | reverse complement strand
TAACTTTTTAACTTTTTGTTTAACTTTTAACTTTTTAACTAGTTACTACCCAAGCCTGTACATTACTATTAAGAAGATGCTATACCTAAAGCTGAACTTCTTCAACATCGATACTGCAGATTATTTTGTCTGCAGAAGGGAAAGGGGGAATGCTAACACCAAGCTAACGCTCTTTGTCCAACGCATAGATCTGTCTTTGTTTTTCGATTGTAGTGCCATCTGCGAAAAGACCTATCAATTATTTTTGCACACAGTTACTGCTCTGCTTGTCATCGTTTACGTGCGCTAAGCGAAATTTGTACACGTACACCTGTTCAGGGATTAAACTTTTTTGTTAGGCTTTTAATTGGAATGACACACAGTCAGTTGTTCGTTAGACTTTTCTGAAGTCCGGGCTGGTCTCATTTTATACATATGAGCTACAAAATGTCAGTAAATAACACAAGTTAACCTCGGTTGACAGATCTACGAGCCGAAAATAAATGAATTTTTAACTTTTTGTTCGATTTTCTCGTAAAATTTACCAGCCCGGATTTTGTTTTGGTGCGTACTTTTATTCTGCAAAGGATTTTGTGATCTGTAGGGTCAATTCGAAAATTAATGAACACTGTAATGTGTCGGTAATTCCCGTCAGTATAGCATCCTCTTAAATATTGGTTTAAAGTCGGTGATTTGGATGTCATGCTCTGGAACATCGCGAAAATTGGAGACCGATGATTTGCAAAAATTGGATAAAAATTCGTTACAGACGCAGAAATAACTTGCGGAGCAGTTCGCTGAATAATTTGGTTGATGAAATCGAAAGGAAAAAATCATCTACTGGACAAGGAAGCCGAAAGGTTTATTGCATAAAGCTCGACTTTTTTCATTACTAAATCATGTCAATCTTATATAATTAAAAAGAAAGTAGAAAATTATAAGATTAATTCAAAAAGTTTAATAATTTCAATATACATTATTAAAAATAAACTTTATTTTAAAAGCACGTATCGATTACTTTCCTCATCATTTAGAAATAATCTTCTGATAATAATTTCACAAGATCATGGTAATTATCTTTTCAATTTTTAAGAGCTTTTCCTTTATTTGCATACCATTTTTGTCAATTTACAAATAATTATCTCATTATTTAATGTTATTCTACTGTTAAACAGTAAAATTTTAAAATGCAATTTACAACTTAACTTTAACATTACTTAAATTATGTATAATCTTTATTGGAGTTTACATTTTCTAATTTTTTTTTCATCAATTGAAAGTATCTATTTCTTAAAATTTACAACTAATTTATTGTTATTGACAATAATTAAATAGATATTATTAGAAAATATTATATATCATCAAGATATATTAAATACGATATATAAAATTTCTTATTTAAAATAAGTAAAATTGAGCAAGTTAAAAAATCAAATTATTCTATTTGTACTTATGCCTGTGTATTTTTCATTTTTATATAACAATTATTTTTATATAAATATATATAATACTTTTCATTAACAAATTGAAATATTACGCATTGTAACGGTTTTTATTAACAAATCTTTTGCAAGATAAATTATAAATTTGTTAAAATAATTTAAAATATGTTTTTACAATAAAATTAAAATCACATGAATAACATTTATATAAATTCTAATATAACTCTCTTTTTTAAATTAATGTTAATTCCCTTAAAGTGAATTTCTTTGTTATTCTGTATCCTTATGCAGCAATATTTTTATTCTTAGAAGTGTGTTTATATTCTTGGAACTTTTCAACTAAAATATTATTCGGAATATTGATCAAAACATTTTACAATTTGCTATCATAGGTCCCTTTTATATTCTTTTTTCTATATTTTTATACAGAAACTGTATTTGTATATGGAAAAAATTTATAAAAGTAAACGATACAATAGCATTTTTTTGTTATATTCTATGTAGATTTTTTTTAAAGAAATAATTTTATATTCTCTTGCTCCTTTAAAATATTATATAAAGGTAACAGAAAGGTAAGAGATTATTTCGTCTCTTTCAATACTTTTACATATATAGATTTATTTTTATTTCATTTAACACAGATGTATCTATATAATTTGTACAATATTAAAAAGATGGCCGTTTTATATTGTAATGCAATTTTATTAAATATTAAATTTTAATAAAATTAAATAAATTTGCGCGGATTTCATATTTTTAAATATTAAAAATTCTCTTTTGAAAGGTATGTTATAATTAATGACAACTTCGATTAAAACTTGTATCAGAAATACCTTAAATTTTTCTGTCTTGAATTTTATTTGTCAAATACAACTAATTATTTGTAGTATTTTATAAAATTTAATATTTTATATTATTTTTAATACTTAATATTTAGTATTTTCTTGTGGTCGTTATCTGCACTTTGATAATGTTCTTACACTTTTTTTCAAAATTTTGAAATAAACTGTTTATTTCTTCAGGATTATTTGTGTAAATTACCGTCTTTATTAGAAAGTAGTTATTTTTTTCTTGAAACATTTCACACATAAATATTACATTTTAAAAAATTGTTAAATATTTATAATTTAATTTTTTAACTATAATAAATAATTAATGAATATGATATTTACAATAAAGTGTAAATACATAATATGNAAATATACAGGGTGTCCCTGAGCACTGTAGCAAACTTGTCACGAGAAGGTAGAAAGGATTGAGATAAATGAAAAGGTCTTATAACATTTTGCGATATTCGCAATAATTTTCGTGTTATAAAATATTAAAGTCAGACGAATAAGAGCGTGCAGAGAGACAAGCAGTCGCACGCCTGAGCTGTAGGGCCGCCCACCGCGTCGGCATTGGGACCCTGCAGTAGGCGTCTGCGATCAGTGAGCGGCGAGGGGAAGGATAGCATGGCGCCATGCTCACCGTCGCCTACTGCCGGGTCGCAATGCCAACGCGGTGGGGACGGTCTTACGGCTCAGGCGGGCGACGCTTGTCTCTCCGCGTACTCTTATTCGTCTGACTTTAATATTTTATAACGCGAAAATTATTGCGAATATCACAAAATGTTATAAGACCTTTTCATTTATCTCAATCCTTTCTACCTTCTCGTGACAAGTTTGCTACAGTGCTCAGGGACACCCTGTATATTTATTATTATAGTATATGTACACACTCATTTTATCAGAAAATTTTAATTTAATTTTTAATATTCTATGTATTTAAGGAAGTAATTTCTTTCTATACATACTGTATCTAGATGCATGGCGTCTTTTCAATTCTTTTTGGCAAGAAAATTTATGAACAGTAAAATATCTAACACGGAAGTACGGAAGTACGAATGTTATCGCTTCTAAAACATGTTGATTTCCAAGGTTGAGAAGTAACTCTTACTTTTGTTATGAAGTTATAATTAAAGTTATTTTTTTCAGCAAATGTAATTTTACTTTGTTCCTGTCTTTCTATTTATCACTGTAACTTAGTTATATTTTTTTTGTAATTAGTAAATAATTTAGTATTTAATGTTAGTTATACTTTTATAGTTATTTTATACATTTCAAACTTATTCGTATATGCAACATATAAGTATTCTGCGTTTATCAGACTATAAAGTGATAAATTCTCTTCTAAGGAATAGCTAAAATTTTACAGATATTCAAACGTAATACTAGAATATTCTATGAAATTTTTATATTTTTGGTAATGTTTTGAGATATGATCCATACGTCCTTAACTTTCTATTCGGTTATACACATTTTGAGTTACGCAAAGTTGTTCAAGCATAGCATTTTGTTAATGTGACATAGAAGCGTGTTGATAACATGGGCTGTATCAAGATTTTCATATCGAAATATTTCTTTAATAAATCGATTGTTACTCTAATGGGCTACATTCAGAAACATTCAGATTAAAGATATCATTTTGTCTTGTTTACCGAATGTTAAACAAGGGTAAAGTTTATTCGGGTACATTTGGTTTTCGCATATGTAATAGTTCTGTTAACTTATGTTTCTGTATGCAGTTCTGCTAACTTATAATTCGAATCGTACCCGAGCAGAACAATGAGGTCATAACGTCAAAATGACATTAAAGTGAATCATGATTTATAAAAAACGACTTTAAATAATTATTTTGTAATATCGTATTGATATCGTGATCTTTTTGTTCTGCTTGGAATAGATTTGTAGTGTCGACAGTAGAAAGATTATGTGTAAATACATTTTGCAATATTTTACTTTTTCTATAACTAAGAAGCTAAAAGTTTGTTTTGTAACAAACAAGTTTGTCTTTTTAACAGTTTTTCTGTGATCTATCTTTTAATTAAAGTGAATCAGCATTTATTTTTATTTATCTTAAAACTTTACAGTGCTCTTTTTAACGATTTATTAAAAAAAAGGTATACATATATAAAATTTTGTAATAAAATACTATGTGCTTTTTAAACAAAACTAATTTTTTAAATTTATTTTTGTGGTCACTTGTATTGCCACCATTGTTCCTCTTCCACCGATTACATAGTGTCATATTTTTATAAATCACATCTCAAATAATAAATTTTCATAACTATTGTCTATAATCTATAAATTAATATTTTAATGAATATAATTGTTATGTTTCGTTTTATAAAACATTGATTATTATCAAAGCTATTGAATATAATGGGTCCGTATAATATCTTCTCTATTAATAACAAGTTATAAAAATAAAGTTATCTGCTAATAATTAATGTGTGAAGAGTAAGATTTTATGAAAATGCTCTGAAAAATGATTAATGTGTGAAAAGTATGATTTTATGTAAATACTTAGAAAAATACGATCATCATCATTGTGCACAATATTTTATTGTTAATGCAACATATTAATTGTAAATTAACCTTAATAATTACAAAGGTAACATAGAATTACAAGGAAGTACATAATTATTTCGTTATTTATATAGAATTAGTGTAAAATATAGTTATTGAATTAACTGCATTTGTACTTCCGATAAATCTGTTTTTACGGAATCCATTTTTCTTTGGCTATCTCTGTCAAATCTACCACACCCTTCCTTATAATACATGCTATAAGATCGTCACCTTTCTTTTTGATGGATCCCGGGTGTTGCTTCACTACAATTAAAACAAAATTGTAAGACCAATTTAAAATTGCATATAATTTCAATATATCTTAATCTTAAAGATGAATTTTATTAAAACAAAAATATACGTCGATTACCTTTCTCTTTGCATTTAGTCATTTTTTTCTTGCAATATTCTATATTAGCAGGATTAACGATATTAATGTCGCAATATTTCAAATACTTTTCCTCATCCACACCTTGAGCGCTAAACTACACAAAAAATGATCTCATCATTTATTGTTATTTTATTAAATACTAAAACCTAAAAATTTATAAGCTACAATTGAAACATACGTTACTTAAGTATTGTTACAGATTACAGATTAATATAAATTCTATGTAAATTTCTTATGGGAGTCTATATTTTCTAATTTTCTATATTTTTTTCCTTTATCGGACCTTGACTGTTAAACTGCACAAACAATGATCTCGTCATTTAATGTTATTTTATTGTTAAACAGTAAAATTTAAACATTTATGAGCTGCAACTTTAATACACATTACTTGTGTATTGGCAAGAAGCACAGATTATTAAAAGTTCTATGTAATCTTATGGCAGTATACAATATATTTTCTTATTATCTATATTTTCTATTCAATTGAAACATATAGTTATATTAATTATTTCACTTATTTAAAGAAGAAGAATTAATTATTTAGAACGAGGAATAGACATAATTTTCTGTTTAATAATGAATTAAATTTATTTCTGTTACGCTAATTAAAATTTATAGCCAAAGATTGTTATTATTAGCAATAATTTGATTTTATAATTTAGAATTATATTTAAATAAGAATTATATTTAAATAGATTTAGAATTATATTTAAAATTAGATTTTAGTAAATTGTATATTATCTTAACAACAAGTAGTTTTATATAATATTTATTTTTATATAATTTTTATTTTATAATTATATAATAAATATAATGATACTATGCCACGCTTGGTTAATTCACAATATCATACATCGGTTCTTACTAACGGATTCCCTGCAACAATCGTTAATATAATTTCAAATTCATATGATCTGATTGTTGAAATTATAAATAACATTTATTAAAATTCTTATATAATCCTTCTCTTTATTGTGTTTATTTCAAATGAATTTCTTCATTACTCTGTACGCTTATTTAATCGGCCTTTACATTCTTACAGATGTGTTTATATTCTTGGAACACATATTGATTAAAATATTATTTGAATATTTTTCGAAATTTTTTCTAATTCGCCAATGTTACTCCTTTATATAAATTTTTTATTAATAGATTTATAAGCTAAGACATATTTATTAATAATATATTATTAAATATATTTTAGCTGATATCTCAGCATTTTCATATTTTTTCGTTCTATGCTATTGAATATTTTAAACAAGTAATTTTATATTAATTCTTTACTTCATTAAAATATTATTTACACGGTTAAAGTAATAAAAAAGTAATAAATTAATATTATTTATATAAAGGGTATCCAAAAAGTTTGTTTTCATCCTATATATTGCGGAAAAAGTTCCAAATTAAGAACAACCGCGAAATAAATATTCGATCATTTCGGAACTATTCTTTCAAGAAGGTTGGAAAGGTTGCCCCCCTTCAAGGGGAGCACTTAGGGGGACCCCAACTCAAAAATTTTATTTGGGATTCCTCATATTGTAATATATCGTAAGAAAAGGTATAAAAAGAAAACTTCTTTGAAATTACATCCCTACAAAATAACAAACCATCTTGTTGTTGTTATTTTGTATAATATAAGCAATAATATAAGCTATGGAGTAAGAATTCTACAAAACCATGACTCAGTTACTTGAGACCGAGGAAAAATTAATGAGTACCAAATTTTTTTTTGAGACAATTTTGATTCATTTTTTGTGAGGATTCATTAAAAACAATTTCGAAAATTAGAAAACAAGGAAGAACTGAATGGAAACATTAAAAAGTGGTTTATGGCATAACATATGATTGTTGTTTTAGAGAAAGTTTTACACAATTTTCGTAAAAGAATTTTTTGTAAGAAGTTGTAAAAGAACATTTCTTCTAAAAAAAATTTTTGTTCAAATAGTAAGTGTACTTTGTAAATTTATATTAATTTATTAGAATGTCTCGACAAGTGCTAAGACCTCTAGAAAGGGGGGGGGGAGAGAGAGAAAGAGAGAGATTTTAATATTTAATCTTAATACTTAATACTTACTCGGTTGATTTTCGCATTTTGGTAATGTTTTGACACATTCTTCTATAGCTCCACATAGAAGTTTTATTTCTTTACGATCAACTGCGTAAATTATCTGTGTGAACTATCTAAAAGAAGAGATTGATTATTATTATCCTTAAACATTTCACATAAAAACATTTTTTTAGAATTGTAAAATATGCATAATATACTTTTTTAGCTGTAATAAAAAATTAATAGTTTTTATATTTAATATAAAAAAGTATAAGTATTAACATAAAATGATGCTTATATTTATTAAGATATATGTATAGAGGAGAAGAAAGTATTATGTACTCTACTCTGTGGACATTATGATCACTCTTATTATCTCCGTTAATAGATGACGCATTATAACAATTGCTTATGGAATTATTCGTTTAGTAGCTCGCCGTTTTTAATAGCACTAATGTGTCAATTCACAATAGCTGACAATTGTTATAAAGCATTTTTACTTTTGAATAATTCCAAACTTTTTCAAGGTATTTTAGTACTCAATTACACATATTTCTTCATTGTTTTTAAACTTGAGCGTATTTTTACACGAATATATGTACACTCGACTGTATATTCAGGAATATTTTGTTGCTACTTAACTTTTTATTCGGCTGTGTACATTACAATGTTATGCAATGTTGATATGCAAACAATAATATGGGATTTTGTTAATATAGCTTTTTAAGCGAAATTATTTCGAAATATTTCCTTGATATATCGATTATCTAGAGGGTTGTGTTCAGAAAGTTAAAGATATTATTTTACGCTTGTTGTTTAATGTTAATCAGGGGTAAAATGATTAAGGGGTAAATTTTTAATGATATCTCTAAATTGTCTGAATACAGGAAAATTCTAAATCAGGAATATTTTAAACGATGGGAAATTAAAAATATATACACTCGACAAAATTAAACGATCACATTCTGACTCCCAAAAATTCAAGAGACTTTGTCAAAAATAATCGTAAAAAAATGTTCAAAAAAGCATTTTAAAGCTTGAAATCTCTAGTTTCGAGATTGATAATTCATTAAATGATTTACAGATTGTTTACGAAGTTACGCGGATTCAAATAGGGATGCATCAAATCTCAAAATTTTTTACAAACTTTGCAAAGCTCCACAGCGTGAAATAAAAATTGTATGCAAATGCGGTTTACAGCATTCGAAAGCGTGAATCTTTACCTTTAATTTGCGTATTTGTTGAGTGTTGTGTGATTTTTATTCACAGAGTTATTCATCATTGAAGCAAAAAAGGCCATTTTTGCTTTAATGTTTAATAACTCTGTGAATAAAAATCGCACAACACTGAACAAGTACGCAAATTAAAGGTAAAGATTCACGCTTTTGAATGCTATAAACCGCATTTCTGTGGAATTTTTATTTTACGCCGTAGAGCTTTGCAAATTTCGTAAAAAAATCCGTTAAATGTCAAAATTTTATAAAAATTTTGCCAAGTTGCACAGCGTGAAATAAAATCGCACACAAATGCAGTTTACAGCATTCGAAAGCGTGAATCTTTACCTTTAATTTGCGTATATGTTGAGCATTGTACGATTTTTTTTCACTGAGTTATTCAACACTGAAGCAGCAATGGTTTCTTTTGCATTTGTGTGCAATTTTTAATTCAAGTTAAATAAACTCGCAAAATTCGGAACATGTTTTGCCGCATCTTTATTTATATCCATATAGCTCCGTAAAAGATCAGTATATGTTTTCAAAGCCGATATAAAAAGTATGTAAGAACTTTAAGCTGTAAAATGCTTTTTGAGAAATATTATTATGATTTATCATTTTTGTCAATGTTACACTCTCTTAATTGTAGGTGATTCTTTAATTTTGCTGTTGAACATTCACTCAATTTTTGCGGAAGTTGTTCAAATGAACTTCGTGAAAAAAAAATTGTAAAACGATCTTTCTGGGCTCATTTTAAAGGGAACCTTTCGATTATCTGAGTTGATTTTTCTCGGAAATTCTTTTACACTAGGAAATAAAGTAGGAAATTCAAAAAAGATTTTAAGGAATCAAAAATTTTGTAAATTAAAACAAATCTACGGAGTTACAAATTTTTTTTCATAATGCAATAAAACACCAAAAATATCGTAGATTATTTTTTACTTAATAAATCATTTTGAAGGGTTTCTTTAATTTTGAACTTCATGTTCATTTGAATGGCAAAATACTTTTTACTTTTTTATTCAATAATAAATTACATTTAACCAGCAGTCGGGAGACGCCACACTGAATGATAGATATAATATTGTATCCTGATTAGTTATAACATTCAGCGTGGCGTCTCGCGACTGCTGGTTAAATGTAATATATTATTGAATAAAAAAGTAAAAAGTATTTCATTAAATAAAGTTTTGTTTATTAATATTTTTTTTAAATTTTTATTATTTTTTAATTTTTTGTAATTCAAACTTTTTATTAAGTTTTGTTTTTTAATATTGTTTTTTTAATTTTTAATGTTTTTTAATTTTTTGTAATTAATTTTTATTCTTGAACTTTTTTTGTTCTCGTGCTATTAAAAAACTTTTGGCAGCAGTCGGGAGTTTTTTTTTCTTTAAAAATTATTTATTATAAATCTCGTTCTAAGTAATAAATTAGACAGAAAATACTATTTTCTGTCTAAAATCTGTTAATAATGTTATTAATTTGTTTGTCTTTAATCTGTTAATTTGGCATTTAATATTTTATGTTTTAAAACAGTACAATTTTTGTGTACTTACAACTAGCAGACATGTAGCAACACGAAAGTTTTCATTTTTCAATATTTTATATTGTAAGTATATAGAGACGTTGCACGAGAGACTTTGCTTATTTAATACGTCGAGAATACCTCGAAAACGAATTTATATTTTGAAAAGATTATAATGTGATAGATAAAAAGTAGTATTTTTGGTTCACCTATAAAAAAATTATCAACATGGTTGTTTCCGCATATATTTATTGCGCATAAGGATATCATACACACGACTATATTGCAAACAATCAAGTGCACGGTAATATTGAATACAAACACGTTGTACACACAATCTTTGCATACGTTATAATCATGAATGGAACTCTATAACAGTAATGCCTTATCGTTATCGTTACTTTTTTCGTCTTGTTTCATAAAATTTTCATGCCTTTCTTTAGAGTGGCATCCAATTATCTGTGTCGTTATTTAATACGTTTATTTCAATTTAGTACTTAAAATAGCAATGCGTGAACATTACATAAAATTAACAGAAATGTATAGTATTTGAAAGGTAACGCTTCGTTACTTTTTAAGTGACTATAACCTGTAACATGTTATTTCCGAGACAATAACTTATAATGGTATCTCATTACTTTTTGAGAAAGAAAATTTGTAACTGTAGCTAATTATTAATAAAATAACTTTTCTAATCCTGTTTATTTTATCATCAACGCACTTTGCATCGAATAAAATCGTTTTTATATAAAGATTTCGTTCGATGCGAAGTGCGCTGATAATGAAATAAACATGCTTTAATAAATAAATATGAATTTTTATCTATGCATATACATATATGTATGTATCTGCATATATGTGAACATATAAATTTATTTACAATTAAAAATTTATACGGATTATATCTAATAAGGAAGAAAGAATAATGCAGCTTCTACGAATTGGCAGACCGAATACTAAAACATACGACAGAAATGCGATACGTAAACTTATTTTTAGTCGTTTTATATGTAAAATTTTTATGGAACAGTCGTGATAACTTTTACGGTTATATGTACACAGTGTGTTGCGATAAAAATGACTCATCGTCAATTGCATTGTAAAGAAACGCATACGCAATTTGAAGTATTAATGTGAAAGGTAAAATATGAAATTACGTATTTTTTCATCACTACATATTATTTATTAGATTATATTATATATTCAAGTTATTATAGTGATATAATTGGGTAGGTATTAAATGGTCTCTCTTCGCTTCGCTTACACTTGGCGCGATACACGACCGCGCCTCTTGATATATTTTGGTTTTAAGTTCACATAAAATAATTATGATTAATAATATCAAAATAATGTAGCATATAACTGAGTATTTAAATATGTAGGGGAGACCTATTCGTTGCAGTGTTTTTTTCTTTTGCGTCTCCTGAGTCCTGTATTCATTAAAAAAAAGTTGGACAGTTTGAAAGGTTGAACCTTTCCTTTCACAATGCTGTTATAGATAAAACACGGAAATGTACTTGCTTTGAACTACATATAAAAA
>QKQZ01001748.1:0-12733 GCA_003595255.1 Solenopsis fugax | reverse complement strand
TATAAGGGGTCTAACATCTAGATGCAAGTTAGCATCGCCAATTATTAAATTATTTCTAATTTTTATAAATGTGATATTACGTGTTCATGTCTAACTTATAACTGCGTTATGACCGGAAAAGTAATTCGGCGCGTAGTCGGTTGAATTTGAAAGAAGGTATATAAAAATCACACAAGTAAAATTTATATAAAGCACTAAGATCCAGCTATGACCGTAAAAGGCTTTCTTATTTAATTTGTATTAATTTAAAAAGACTCACTTTTTTAATTGATAAACTTGAACTTGAATTTCTAATTTTAAATTAATTGTGATTCATGTAACTCTTAAAGTCAGCCCTAAAGTGACGGAAATACCTATATTACAAGGTATAAAATTCTCTAAATTAACACAAAATTGAAAACTTTTTTACATCTAAAATACATACAAGAATAAATCGCGAGATGCTCAACTTGAATTTAAGAACAAAAAAATTTAATTATCAATATAATTCATACTATACAATAAAAATAATATATTTTTAGAAACTCAAAATATGCAAAAACAAAATATTAAGGTGATTAAAACAAGGTCAAGTCGAGCAATGTAAAGATTGAAAATTATAATATTAATCTAAATAACGTTTATCTAAACATAAAAATCACATGTACGTATATATGTTTCGGACTTACTTGTACAAAATAAATTGTACTAATTGTTTCTCGTTTTACGTAGGACAATCGAAAAGAAAATTAAGAAATAGACTAAAAAAATACATTAATAATATAAAATTAGTGCCGTCCAAACACACGATAATAATAGAACATAGAATATCATACAATCACATTTTATTGGAATAAAGTAGAGATATTGGACAGAGAATCTATTTATTACAAAAGTTTAGTGTCTGAAATGATCCATATTAAGGAACAAAGAAATGGAGTTAATATCAATAAGGACACACTGAACTTTTGAATGATATTTACTTTAATATCCTAGATTTATTAAAATAAATAACGGATTTATTTGCTTATAGAAACAAACAATTGATTTTAATATTTTGTGTGTATGCAGTGTCTGTGTATCCTTATATATAAACAATAAACTACGTTGTTATCGGCGAGTGTTCAGTCGAGATTTGAACGTCACTGCACTTAGACCACATATTGCGTACCACATCATTTTTCTTTTGATACTTATTAACTTGTAAGTTATTGTCTTGTTCTCTATATTAATTGATAATTATTGTATCTGCATATCTATATAAAAAATATTTTACTTAATACTTTATATAGAACAATATAATTCCTGCGACATAATAAAAGATTGACAATATAACTCTTTTGAAGATCGATACATCATCTATCGGGCGCTTTCTTCTGACAGGTAGAACAAGATTTCGTCTCAAATTAGCGGTATTTTATTTAAGCGACATATGCGTATTCGAACTATCTGCACATTGGACCAGTCATTAACCTTTGTAACATACTGAAAATTTATACTACATGTATAATTCAAATATTATAATTTTAATATTTGTTTGTTTTTAAGCTTAAATTGAATATCTCGCGATTTATTTTTGTATTACTTTCCACATGAAAAAAGTTTTCAATTCTGTAAAGTCAATTCGAAGAATATACCATTTATACATTCCAAACCGAATAAGAATGCCGGTTGAAAGAATTACAATTTTAAATCGTTTGTATTTTGTATGAAGAATTTTGTGCACTTGAAAAGCGATCTAGTTCAAATTATTATTTTAACCAAGTTAATTTTATAACTAATAATGTTAGACTCTCGAAATTGTCAAAGTTGAATTGTATAGGGCTAATGAGAGTAACCGCGCGGCAGTTGGTGCGTAAACAATATCTTTTTATTCAAAATTTTCCAATGAACGTTTCGGTTCCGCTTCGGACCATCCTCAGCATAACAACATATCCAGAAAATAATATCCTTAACATGATCGAGGAGTATCTCAAAAATTCCCAGTACGTAGGACAAACCGGACGAACGCTAGGAACGCGAATAAGCGAACATCAAAATGATATCCGGAAAAAACACCAACAAGCATTCGGTTATCACCATGCATAGGATGCAGCACAGTCATGACTTCGATTGGGAAAATGTAGATATTTTAGACAACGAACGGTTTCTGTGCAAACACCGAATTTCCGAAATGTTGCATATCCAGATGCAAAATAATGGTTTAAATTTACAATCTGACACGGAATTTTTACACCACGATTATATTTCTATTTTAAATAATTTATTTTGAGCTTTAATTTGTATTTCTGTAACGGCTTCATTTGTATATGTAAGAACTTGACATACTCTGTATCTATTTATTTATGTATTGTTGGTACGTCTTATGTTATTGATTTCGAGTTTCTCGTGCTCTGTGATCGAGCGACGTATCAGTGACAAATCGTTAACCGTTCGGAGTAGTCGCTTATATGTCATATATTACAACGAGTTTATTTAACTATTTAAGTAGTGCGATTACATAATGGTTTTTGAAGATTTTCATTTGCTGTCCATGGCAGCGATCGGTGAATTTTCAACGTTTTTCGCGTCTCCGTGAGATAATCTAACATCAAACTTTTTCTAAACTTTAGAATCATTTTATCCCATTGGTTGTCACTGGTCTATTCAACCATGTGCCAACGCAACATCTGGGAATTTTTGAGATACTCCTCGATCATGTTAAGGATATTATTTTCTGGATAATTGTTGTTATGCTGAGGATCCGAAGCGGGACCGAAACGTTCATTGGAAAATTTTGAATAAAAAGATATTGTTTGCGCACCAACTACCGCGCGGTTACTCTCATTAGCCCTATACAATTCAACTTTGTTAATTTTATAACTTTAACTTAGTGTTAAAAAGTTCAGAAAAATAACTAACCCAACTTTGATGTTTAGTGGTGACACTATGCCCTGTGAGGATCTTGTAAAGCTTGGTAAAACTTGTGATCTACTCATTCACGAAGCGACGATGGAAGATGATCTGATAGAAGAAGCGAGATTAAAGTATCACTCGACGGTTTCACAAGCCATAAAGGCGGGCGAGCAGATGGAGTCAAAGTTCACACTGTTGACGCACTTCAGTCAGCGCTATTCGGTCATACCTCACCTACCGGACAATAAAAACGGCCCTAAGCTAGATAACGTCGGCATCGCATACGATAATATGCATATTAGCTTGTCACAGCTGCCGCTATTACCTTTGATGTATCCGACATTGAAAATCATGTTCAACAAGCATTACCTGGAGATAGAAGACCGTGCTGCTAAAAGACAACGGATGACAGCCGAATAAATGTTTTATACAACAATGTAAATTGTTATAACAACTTCAGCCTTACTGACATTCGACACAGAAACATCTCTGTTGTTAACTTATAAGTCAGCATTTTTGAGAAACATTTAATGAATACATAGCATTGGATTTAACTGATCGTTAAAAGTTTACTCCTTTAACCCATTACCATTAAATCTAGCTGGCTATATTAACAAAATTTAGAAAAAAAATTGAAAATAGGATTTGATTACAAAAAACATTCTGACATAAAAAGTGCATTACAAGAATCATTTATAAATTATTAATTAATTCATAAATAATTTATAACTATTATAAATAAATTATTAAATATTGTCTGCAAAAGGAAATAAACTAAGCTAATCGATTTTACAGGAAAATTTTTAAAAGAAACGCATAACTTTTTTTAAATTGTTTATGCAAAAAAATTATCAACTTTTTGCAAAATTAATTTTTAGACTTTAATGGGTTAATTTTTAACGTATAAAATCGTTCAAACTTATCTATAAACAAAGATGACTCGCATCTTTTACAAGTACTTGTATAAAACAGTTAAAAGTTGAATAATTGAAGGGCGTTTTCCAGCAAAAGACACAGTGAATCAATGTTTATCCTTGTTTAACAAACAAAAAAGAAATTCATGATGTTGCATTGTGCTTTCTCTTGCTAGAAAATACTCAAAAAACAATTTCTTACTAAAATTGAGTACAACAGACATGAATCATTCTTTATATATCGTTCTGTACATACATAATCTTGTATATATGTATAATCGGTTTGTGAAAGGAACATTTGTGGCTGAGGAAATGATTCGGCGAGACAAAGTCTTGGCCAATAAAAAATTTGTCTTATTACAGCCTTTAATTTATTACATCCATTATTCTTAATACGGTTATATCATAAAAAAGTAGTAAAAAAGAAGATTGTTGCTTACACAAGTTAAAATATTTATTTAAATTATTTGAATTTAAATAAATATTTTAACTTGTGTAAGCAACAATCTTCTTTCCGCATATTTAAAATAATTGAAGTAATACATATATTGTTGTTGCTAAATCGAGACATACATCTGAGCAACTTGTGTAAAAAAAAATTCAACGAACATATATTTTCACCCACGTTTCATATCTTAGTGTTTTGCTCTCGTTTAGAATTAAGTGGTATGAGGCATACGTATAATACCATGCTATAATTACCATAATTAGTATAATGATCTTGAAGAGACGAACATATTTACATGAGACTGACGAACCTTAATGTCTCTCTCCCTCTCTTTCTTGAAATGGTCTATGAAGAATCCATTCTTGTACTTTTTAAATATACCTATACAGCACAATATGAATAATATTTCAATAATATTGCAGAAGCGTTGTAAAATAGCTACAACATTATTGGAATGTTCTGTGCTGTTTGGATTATTTTATTAATGCATGGAACATTTCAGCAATATTGCAGGAATGCTGCATGCTATTCCGGTACTTAATCATGAGATAAATCATGAAATAATCCTTGACAATTTAGAAAAAGATGCAATATTGCTAGGACATAATATTGGAATTGTTACGTTGCATAATGTCTCTGAGAGATCTCTTTACAAGGAGGCATGCAGCAACGTTAAAATATTTATTTTGGTCCGCAAAAAAGTTTCTGAAATATTACGGAAATGTTTGTCGAAAGTTTCGATGTGACTATTGCAATGTACTCTTTAGTTTCATTTGCAACATATTTCTCTCATGAAAAAAAAGTATGTACAAATATTTATAATTAATGAATACAAGGCACATAAACGGACGACTTGCTATTTCTAATAAAAAAAGTAAATCAGTCATTACAATAAGAAAATACATCTTTTATGTTCGAAAGATAACCTATGCAATATTTTGCCATGATCTTTCGTTTAGCTTGTGTTTATATTATTAGAAACAACACTGCAGACAGGATTTCAAATGTAAGGTTTCAATCAAGAATGATTGCAAAAATACTGCAATTGTAACATTCTAAAAAAAATTATCTCAGAGACATTACAAATGTGATAATATACAATTGAAACATTGAAATATCTCTACAACATAACTAAAATCTTCTGTATTATCAAGGATTCTAGCGATCTGCTCGTCATTACGAAAGGGAGTGAAGAGAGCGAGATGATATCCACCTTACTGCTAAAGAATGTGTAACATCCGTTAAAGTAAACGACATTCTCGATGATCGTTAAAAATAAGGAAAAAAGCGAACGAGAAGCGAATCCGTATGCTGCAAATCTTTCCACCACCAAGCCTTAATTAGACATATTTCATTTTCATTTAACATAGCGCGGTAGGCTAGTAAACAGGATAGTACAGCGAAACTGTGGAGTGCATCTCGTGTTAAATAAGCTTTTCTGTAACTTATGATCGTAACGGATGTGTCTCAGTAATGAAATTTAAGAAGTTGATACGGATTTAATCGGGATGCAACGATTGAATATTAGGTCAGATTAGATTTGTCTCTTTCAATAAATGCTTTCTCTGTTTTATATATATATATATATATATATATATACATATATGTATACATATATATTCTTTTAAATAATCTTTCTAATACATATATAAAAAAATTATATCTATAACAATAGTAAAAATGCATTACCACACTGTGAGCGGAAAGAAAAATTTGTTCTTTTTGGACACAGGATTTTTTACTGATCACATTATCATATAAATTCCTTTAGTTTCAAAAAATAAGATTACATAAAGGTGTATATGATAACGATCATTATACCAATTCTGTGAGTGACATTACAAAATTACGAATAGACGTAACTCATACAGCACAGAACATTCCAGTGATATTGCAACAACTTTGCAACATTGATGAAATGTTATATTGTATTCTAGTAAATACCTTTGAGTTAACAGTAATATAATAATATAATTTTCCACTTAACAATATAAATGTAATATAACGTGTACATAACAATTACAGTGTTGAGTAGAAAATTATATTATATTAATGTTAATTGGTGTTTATATACTGAAATTCTGTGTTGTATTAGAATACATACAAAAAACCTTGATACAAAATTGAGCTCGCAGCATGGCATACTGTATATACTTATAAATATATATAAAGATATAAAAGTGTGTGCGTGCGCACGCGCGCATGTATGTGTGTATATGTGTTTGCGTGCGTGTGTTACGTATAAAATTGACCGTAGTTATAATAACCGGTCCTCTAAACATCTCTCGGACTTTTATGTTATTCTGAATAAATTGTCAGTCTTGACTGTACTGCGGATTCACAAAACTTTATCAAGATAAAAAAAGGTATATATTGGAACGTCGAATACTGTAAACTGTATTGTTTCGACGGCGCGGTATACTCAATTAATTAAGTACACGGCAGGAAACAGCGCAATCTCTCTCTTTGCCGTTGTTTTATTCCGAAGGACACGATACTGCGTGTTATGACCATATGAAGCTAAGAAAGCAGTGGAGCATACACATCTCGCCCTTGTGTTACATTTTTATCATTCTTCGCATTAGAACTCCCATTTTGTGGCGGACTCATAGTCCGACTCGCCTAGGCGCAGCGCGCCATTCTTGCCCGCGATGAGATACCGACCGTCCACGCACTTGATGCAGATCCGTGACGGCTCGCGCAACTCCAAATAAAAGCCGTCGGATGGTATGTCTGAATCCACAGTCACTCCCTCGCTGTCCGCGTGCCAGTACTTCCCGTTTTGTCCTATAATCAACGGATGGATGAAATCAATCTGAACAAAAGCACATTTTTAAAATAATACATTTAGTACACGGAGAGAATATATTCCCAAAATCATGAAAATCGTGGATACAATGTATTAGGTACATAAATTAATTATCGGCTTTAAAGGCTGGTTTATGCAGGCAATAACCATTAACTTTACCGGTTTCGGCACAAGTTAATGGTTATTGCCTGCATAAACCAGCCTTAAGGCTCCTGTGTACTCGCCGCGGCCATATTGAAGTTGTGACGTCATAAGCGTGAAATGACACGTAATTTTGTCCGACGTGCCATTTGTAAATAAAGACAATTTGGATAAAACAGACTAATCAGATGGCTTTAAAATACTTGTAAAAATGGGTCTCGACTATCCTTTTTCCGCCTAACAGTTAGTAAATAGTCGTAAAAAGCACGTAAAGTGAAGCCTATTCAGACAGGAAAACACGGATAGCTATTGAAAGGAGTGAAAAATGTGCTTTTATGTATAAAATTCAAAGAAATGTTACTTGCGGTCCATTTTTACGAATTTGGTAAATACGAGACAAGTCACATTTTCACAATGAAATATAACAAAATGACATGCACGACAACATCTCATCGTCAATCTATCACGTTTCACGCCTATTAATTCTAATTTTGGCCGCGACGAAATGTTGCTACTGTCGACGCAGAGTTCTCGGCTAAGGCGCCAGGAGCCTTAACATTAAATTAAATGTAGTATTTATTTAAACAGAAACTTTCTCACCAATGTTTGGGACTGTATATACAGGGTGAAGATAAAGTATGGAAACCCTGAAAAATCTCGAAAAATGTAAGTTTTACAAAAAAGTGTTTCAGATAAAAGTTGTAGGATATAAAATGGTCTATTTATTGATGATACCAATTTGACCTTGGGGAATGCCGCCAAGATCAGGTCAAGATCAAATGGATTTTTAACTGGAATATCTTATTTTTGATTCTAGAATCTAATAGCTGATGGCAAGAACTTTTTAAAACACTATAATAAAGTTATTTTTTCTTAAGTACTTTCCAAGCTGTGAGGCTTGAAAGTTACAATATACTACAGCTTTCAAGTCTCACAACTCGAAAAGTAATTAATGAAAAATAACTGCCTTATAGTGTTTTGAAAAGTTCTCGAGATCGACTACAAGAAGATGCAATAAAAGATATAGCGTTGAAAAATGACGATGTTTCTCACAAGTAGGGTTGCTATATCTAAAATTTCAAAACTAAAACTTACAGGACAAAAACCCCGGACATTTCGTTTGCAACCCCGGACGCATAAAAAATTCAATGTAAATTAATAAAATTGGTCAGAATCGTCAATGAATAATTATGAATAATTATTTCATGTAATTGTTTATATAATAAATATAAAACATGTATAAAACGTTTAATGTAATACATATGAAACATTAAAGAATATATATACATTAACAAAAAAATAGTTTACTGATTTTTACTTTGTAATTGCACATTATAAATCAAAAGAATCACATTTTTATGTTAAGACTACATTAGATTTTAACTAAATAATCTTTGACAATATAAAATAACGTACATAAAATTATCATGTAAAAGTGCACATTAAAATCATATAATGAAAAAGTTCTATAGGATTTGTATAATAAGAATAAAAAGGAACAAGAAAAGCTATTTTAAATTGTAATTCAGAAAATCCAACAAATAATGACGCATTTGTAAAAAACCATGCTCTATTGTTTTTATCTATATATTTTTTTGAATTTTCAATATTCTCTTTAGGATTTCCTTATTACTCTGTAAAAAGTACTGATAGAATTCTTCACATGTCATTTCAAAATTATATTTAATTTTTATAATATTTGATATAGTTTGTGATTACAACTTATTTCTTTTTGAATTTATATCAAAGAAAATACCCTTTCAACATTTGCATTGTGAACTGGCAAACAAAAAAAGAATTGTGCTAGTCTTTTTAATTCGTTGCAGTTTTTGCCAGCTTCATACTTTTGAAAAAAGTTGCACCACATCTTATTGCAATTAGTGATAATTTCATCTTCAAATAGATCTTTTACAAAGCTTTTGAAAGCAAAGAAATTCGTCAAATAGTTTTTCTACATCAATCAATATGTCGCGAAAATTTAAAAATTCAATTGAAGATTGCAGATCTGACTACTGTGGTTCTTTAACTTTATTAATATCCATCGGCAACAGTCAATTATGTATTGGGACTCAGAGATGCTACATGGCGACAGACGATTGCATTGCAGCACGCTACGGCACGTGGAAGGGATAGGTCCTATTCCCAACCATTCCTCTGCCGTAGCGTGGTTGCAAACATCTACAGTCTGGCATAAGTTTGTCATTCGGCCTCTCTTCTTTGCACTTTATTAAAATTTACAAATTTAGAAAATGACTTGAAACCCCGGACACACATAATTACCTCGGACGCATTCAAAAAATTCTCCCCGGACGTCCCCGGACGCTTTAAAAAAAAAGAGAACGGATGGCAACCCTACTCACAAGGAAAGTATCGATACCCCTTAATATAAAAATGATTTTAATAATTTCCGAAATATTAAGGGGTATCGGTACTAATGTGAGAAATATCGTCATTTTTCAGGTTGAAGTCCTATTTCTCACCCTTTCTGTGATGCGTGATTTTTAATACGAGTGAGTTATTTCATGTGATACTTAGTATGCGAAGATTCCTAATATTGAACAAAAATAATAAATATGATAAATTTAATGAATAAAAATAACAAAATAGATGAATTTAAAATAAAGGAATATACTTATGGCATACTGAGGCATGTGGAGGGGGATAAATAATTATATAGCTACCGTTTGAGATGCTCGCGTCTATTTTTTCTCACTCTATTTGCGACATTCATTATTTCCATAACGGCATTATTTTCATAATCATACGATCTCATTTACGAATGGATTTTTACAGTAATTATTAAATTACAGTTGACAGCAAAAATGGCCAAATCTGCAATTTTGTATTTTTTATTTCAAATTCATCTTATTTATTAGATTTTTGTTCAACAATACTATCCAGATAGCAAAGCGTGTCTCAGCAAAATTGCTCAAATCTGTGATATGTTTATGATGTTGGCAACTTGCCTGATATTTGTCTTCAACCATTTCGAATTCAAGCAACATGCAGACAACAATGTATAAACATATTGCCAGCAGTTCAACGGCAAGATAGCTGCATCAAAATTACCTCATGTTATTGGCAATATGGCAGCATTGTATGAAACTCTAGTTATTATAGCAAGATACGTGGCAATAGTATGAATTTTCATGATAACTCGCGATTACAGAGTTGCTGACAAATCGTCGGCAAGTTGCTACCCAAAGTTGTGTGCTACATCGTAATGATAATTTATCAACAAATGCGGACTCAGTTACTGCAAATCTGCTGGCATCCCAGATAGCCAAACGTGAAAACTCAATCAAAACCAAACAACTGCAGAAATTAAGTTGCTCCGTCATTTGCTATTACCCCAGATAGCAAACCGTGATAACACAATCTAAAACAAATCATTGCACAGACTAAATTGCTCGTTAATTGTTATTATGTCGCCTTTTACTTAATGCGACAAAAATATTTTAAACGAATTTTCGAAGTGAAGTTATTCGACTGAGTAATGTATAATACAAATTAAATAAGAAAGCCTTTTACGGTCATAGCTGGATCTTCGTGCTATGTTTGTTTGTGTGATTTTATATATCCCTTCAAATTTAACGAAACTGCGCGCTGATTACTTTTCAGACATAACACAGCCCTAAGTTAAATAAGAATGAATAATATCACATTTTTATTAAATTAAAATTAATTTAATAAAAATGTGATATTATTCATTCTTATTTAACTTAGGGCTGTGTTATGTCTGAAAAGTAATCAGCGCGCAGTTTCGTTAAATTTGAAGGGATATATAAAATCACACAAACAAACATAGCACGAAGATTCAGCTACGACCGTAAAAGGCTTTCTTATTTAATTTGAAAAATATTTTAGTCAATTCAGTATCAAGATGCTGAGTTTTATTGTCGAGCCAAATGTAGAACAATTATTGAAGTCAATCTGTGATAAGTATATTGCCAATAAGTTGTTTAGAACTTGCCATTATTATATTTTGAAATATGTTTACAGCAACCTGTGAGCAACATGACAGCAACATGAACAACAATTCCCATTTATGACTTGTGATAAGTATAATGCCGATAAGTTGTTGGGAACTTGCCAGTATTATATTTTAGAAACTGTTGCTGGCAAGAACGTACTGATAAGAGGATACTCCCTTCTGTTGCTTTGCTGACAACTATGAAAATATTTGTGGCAAGTTGCCGACAACTGCAATTATTTGGCTATCTGGGACGTTGTCTTTAATTTAATACGACGAACATGTTTTTGTCAATTGCAGTATCAATACGCTGAGTTTTATTGTCCAGTAAACTGTGACACAATTGTTACAACTAATGTTAATGGCAACAATATATGAGCAACAATTCTAATTCATAAGTATATTGCCGATGAATTGTTGGGAACTTGCTGTTATATATTTTGAAAATTGTTATTGACAAAAACGTACTGAAAAGAGGATACCCCCTTCTGTTGCTTTGCTGACAACTTATGAGTAACATTTGTAGCAAGTTGCCGACAATTTGCACGCGTTTGGCTATTCTGGGATGTGCATTATGATGCAAGCAATATGCCAATAACAATACAGACACGTTGCTATCTGGGTAGGAACCATCGCTACTTTAAGCTTCAAATGAAATAACTCACTCGTATTGAAAATCATACATCACAGAAAGAGTAAAAAAATAGGATTAACCTAAAAAATAATGATCACATTTTTAATGAAAACTAACAGTACCATTGTGTTCAGCAGATCGAAATTTGAGAGATTCACTATGTCTTCTATGTTTCCATTATATAATAGGCAGAAAACAGCCTTTTTTAATATATTGTTCTTTATTTATGCATATTATGTTTATACAAAAATAAAATTTACAAAATAACTAATTAGCGCGCGCGCGCGTGCGTGCGTGCGTGCGTGCGTGTGTGTGTGCGTGTGTGTGTGTGTGTGTGTGTGCGTGTGCGTGCGCGTGTGTTACAATAAAGATTTGTACACATCTTGAATACTCTTGGGAGTATTTGAGATGGTTTCGTGCTGTGCGTATATTTATCAAAAGATATGGTATCTTTTGATATGAAAAAAGAAGATATATATACATATATTATAACGGTTTTGCTAAAGAATCTAAAAATTTAGTTAGATACGGATTTGAAAATAATTTTGTTAGTCTATCAAAATAATTTATGGTCATGTAAGATGGTTGATAGTTAGAATGTCAAAAAAATATTTCGCAGGATTGTTCATCTACTATATGTTTGAGTGTTCTACATAATTATTTTGAACAAAATTATTAAATCTGTGTAGTTAAAGGACCCCGCACAGATCTTATGGAAAATGGCCCTCGGTTAAATTGGCTGCAATTGAAGTATGTTGTTGTTCTCGACGTCCCGAACAAAAGTCTCAATGGGCACAACTCCCTAAATTCAACACTTTTCCGTTCAGAGACGTTTGAAGTGATTGTACCATGCTTCTTTACAAACTAAGTAGGGGAAACCAGGACTATTCGTTGCAGTTTTTTTTCTTTTGCGTTTCCTGAGTCCTGTATTCATTAAAAA
>QKQZ01001745.1:0-30077 GCA_003595255.1 Solenopsis fugax | reverse complement strand
GGCGTACGCTGCGGCGCGGCCGAAGGGTGGAGCGGGGCCATGTATAATTCAAGAGGCGTACGTAATTCTTAACGATAATAGAATCGATAGTCAGTAGTTCGATTTTATGCAAATGGCAAACGGGAGTTCTTTTTACCGTGCTTTTTGATGGTTCTCTTAAAATAGGCGCGCCGATACCGCGCTTATGATCGCGATTATCGACGGTCCTTACCGATATATTTTTAAATCCGCGTTCGGATGCAACACATTTAGGGCTAAATGCGGGTATCGGGCAATCGCCCCGTATTTACGTTGCGGCAACACATTTAATAAACGTAGGGAGGGCGATATTTAGCGCCAAACACGCCATCATGTGCGATGTCCCATGCTCATCATCTCCTTCCCTCCCCTCTCAATCAAAGAGGCTAGAGATTAAAAAGGCGTTTCTTGCCTGGATGACGCTTTTCAATGTGCCGGAGAAATTAAAAAGATAATTTCAGACTGGTTACGCGGAGGGAGACGATAGATAGACGTATCGTGAAGATAAAAGTGATTGAACCGCGTGGATATTTTATCATCGTGATACACATCAAATTCAACTATTAAAATGCAATGCTGATTAATATAGGAAGGTGACACTCATTATTTCAAACTACGAACAATTAATAAACTAAATGTTTGGTTAATATTCGTAAGTAAAAGCACTAATTCACATCTGGATAATATTTTTAATAACCATTCGATTATGTATTTAGAATAAAGATTAAAAAAGGTCACTGTATCAGTGAACAAATGAGAAATGAAACCAGATAATAAACAAATAAAATATAATTACATTTTTAATTAAAAAATGATATTTTTTAATCTATATGCAAAAATTAGATATAAAAAATACCAATTAATTTGCAATTTATTATTTTAAAATTTTTTTAGCGACTGGTGCAATAATCCCATATCGTTTATATCTTATGTAGCAGAGAGTTTCTCTTTACTTTTTCTCGATTACAAATTAAGATTTGTAATCTTAAATACATCGAATGATATTCCGATGAATCTATAATATCGAAAACATGAGACACATATTGCAATTAATCAGAGTAATAGATTTTTTTTTCATAAACCTGTCGATCGTAAAATATAAAAATAGCGTCGTCATTTCAAAGTTCAAGTGTCTTATTACGCAGATCATGTCAATCTGAGCTATGACATAATTGTTATAATATACATGCATAAAGTGTAGTAATGTTCTAGGCGACAATCTTTTCTTTATGACATATGCTTTTAAAAAATTTATGAGTTAAATCTGCAATATAATTTAGATTATCAGTGTTGATAAGTATTATTATGCGAATAAGTCTCAGACGCATATGCAGTACATTTGTCGTATATTACTCTCACGCATTTAGATTGAATAAATTTATGTTTAATGTGTTCTCGGTATAACGTCGAGTATTAACAAAATATATATACATTTACATTACACGTAACATTACATCCGTTATCAGTTTTAATGAAAGCGTATCGTGTTATATTGCTTTTCATGGGATTTCAAATTACGGTTACTTAATTATAATTGATACGATGCAAATGTAACGCATTTCGCGCTGTTCATTTCGAGGGATTCTTATATGCCCGCAGCACGGGCTGGCATCGTTTCGTGCGTGCGATCTACGTGACCAGACACGCAACTGGCATTTTCACGGGAATTTACAAGGACGAAAAGTGCGGGCATCAACCGGTACTGCTGATTGAAAGCCGATAACTATAGCTGTACATCCGCCATGACACCAATCGACGTCCACTCTTTCATTTGTTCTTAATCCAAGTGAAACGTTTAGTACGACTGATCGTTTAAACTAAGTGAATTTATTTACTAAAGGAAAATGGATGTCACATTTTAAGCAACGATACGTTAAAAGTACAATATTAGGCTAACAAATGGAAAATTTATAACTGAATGTGAGTGCAATGGCTTTTAATACATCTCGTACATGAAACTGTAATCACTTTGGCAACTTCATTAGAAATCTCGCGCAAGTAACATTTTTCTCGTTAGTCCTTTAAAAGCCGCCTGACGCAATTTAAATTCCTTTATTTCGTCTGGAAAACGAAGAATACGAGGGAGATGAAACTTTGAAACGTCAGCTGGATTACTACGAGCCGGGTTCCAAGTGCGAAGTTTCATTCTCTTCGCAGGGAAAGAGAGAGAGGAAATAATTTTCAGCGCGTCCTTGAGGAAGGGGGCATTTGTCCTCCCACTCGCCGACGGGCCCTTAATGGGTTTTTAGTCGGGGCCGTAAAACGCATTAAAACTCGTACCGATGACGAAGGAGGAGGTCCCTCCTTGCCAAAAATCAGGCTGTGCATCAAGACTCCCCCCCCGGTAAATTCGCAGCACAGTGGTACTTAACGCTCTTGACTTGCCTGATGAGGAATCACAAACTTTCTGTGTTAATTGCTACATTAATTGCTCCGCCGCCGATATATTGCCTTTTTAAATGGGATTTTGTTATGACATACTACACGCGCGTTTACGCAATGTAATCCATGCGTTTCAAGTTACTTGTAACACTTGTAACAATATTTATATTTATTATACACGTATGCTAGTCACTGTTTATATCTATATATTTTTTATAATTAATATTTTAAATAAATGACACAAAGAAATAAATTTTGAAAATCGTACATATGAATAAATTTATAAATGGAAAAATATCTGAAGCAAAAATATTAAACTTAGTTTCTGCTACTTTTACAGCAACACAAGATTCAATAGCAGACATTATAATATCGAAATAAAAAATTCATTATTTAACCATTATTATTTCTAGTATAATTTCAATACTCATAACTCATCCATAATTTATAAAATGATGTGGAAAATTGCAGACAGGATAAAACAAATTAATTGCAAACTGGATAGATAAAGTCAGAGATTACATGCGTAATTATTTGTATTGAATGAGTTATTAAAGTCACGGATGTAAGATTGAGTGAATAAACTATTTTTAAATATTTAGCTGGAACATATGAGGAATTATTGTTCTAATCAAGCTTGTAAAGCTTACAAAAATATAAAGCCATAATTGAAAATATAATAATAATAGAACACAGTTTCTGCACAAAGAATTGTATAATTTAATGGATAATGATTCAAGACAAAATTTAATGTTCTAGCAAACATTGACTGCATACAATACCCAATGTAAAGTCGGTACGAATTGAGAAACACTGGCAGGACCATTGTGGGCGTACCTCGACACATCCTATATACCTATAGACATTATATACTGCTATTCGCTTTTCGTGCTTAGGCGCAGTCCTGCGGCCTCGCCAGTGCCCAAAACTGCCGTAGTAAGACGATACTAATTTTCTATTAGGACGTGAATGTGGCAAAAACTGCTGTTATTAGGCAATAAAAATAGAAATATCGGCGCCGTTTACTCAAAACAGGCAAAGTTTACACCTGTTTCACACTCTATAAACTAGAAAATTCATGTATGTCAATAAAGACGATTTTTTTTACATTTGATTATTAAATGAATCGAAACGAGAAATTATCTAAATTAATTCTAAAATTTATATATATCATTACATATTTTATATGTGCATTTGAATTTTATTATTAATATTTGCTATCCAAAAGAATTTATGGTCTTACTGCTTTTAGTCGATTCCTCGATTATAAGAATAATACATTGGATTTGAATTAACACATTTCCAGAAAGGGATACTTACGCATTATGCCGTTAAGGATCGTTCCCGAGGAAAAAGTTAATCTGGGAAACTGGTACCGGTATTGACGCTGCCTATTTCGTAGCGAACCAACTAAGACCACAAAGTCTCGGCGTACTATTGAGTCGTTAACGTTCAATGTTATTCCTAGCATTATTGGCAGCTCGTAATTAAACAAGTGTCTGTTAATAGCTCGTTAAACCCATGTCTGCGATGCGTCGAATCTTCGTGGCATCTTATTGCGCTGCTTTGTGCTTTCGTCAAGCCGCGGTATTTTTAGAGCGTTGCACAAAATAAATGTTCTATTCCAAATACTCAATAGCTCATCACAAACCGAATTACTTTGTAAGAAAAAGGCACTTAAGAATGTATTTGTGAGATATAATGTTTAGTTCACTGAAATAAATCCTTATTTAAATTATAATATATGAATTAAATGCGAAATACAATTTTATTCTTGGCAAATAAATCAATTAATAAGAAAAACAAGATATTTCGCAGAAATGTACATTCAGTCAGTGAAATTTTTATATCACTATTACGTATGGAAGAAAAAGTAAGATTTGTAAGATTTTCTGAATACTTTGACTTTTTTTCTCCACGTAGTCGATAAATTATGGGAGTTATAAGCCGAGTATTGCGCAAGCCTTTTCATCTTATAACTTTATTTTACCGTTACTTTCATAATTGACTTGCGTGAACGCAAGCAATACAGTACTTTCAATTTTTATTCTCATCAAATCCAAAAATCCCATTATTTCTTTAATAAAATGTTATTGAAAGAAACACCTGTCGTCGACACTTAACGATCTACTCCTGAGACTTGCATCCCGCTTTCTAATGAGAGGATCGTCGTAGGGTAAGTAGGTAATCCTTCCTTTGCCGTAAAAGATTTATAGAATTTAATCGCATGACATATACACACTGGCGAATGAGACGCTGCTTTTACTTCGCGCGCGGTAAAAGTTCATATCCGCTCGCGACGGAACAAGGAAGTATATACGAGATGCCGCAACGAAGTAGAGAAAGAACTCGCGTATGCCCGAAGTACGTAGGCGTGCCGCGAAGTGTTTCGCCTTGCGAGGACCAGAATGGCTTTCACCAACGAAAGAGGAGCACGGCGCATCGCTCGTTCCCGCATAATTTCCTGCAATGTTATCAGATCGCCGGCTCTCGTCGTCGTTCGTAAAGAGAACTCAAATTTCGTGTGTCCGAAAGTTTATTTTAGCTGTGCTTGTTTCGAGTGTTTGTATAATTTTTAGTGCAACGGGATATACGTTAAAAAATTAATGAAGCGCCGTGCCCATTCGTTTGGATGTATGATGGAATTTCGAAGAGAACGCTATTGTTAAAATATTTTGCTAAGATGCTTATTAATATATTTTGTTCCTCTATGTAAAATTTCAAGTCACTTTACCGTATCGTTTTCGAGAAAATTGTTATGAAATGTGCCTGTCCGTAACACGTACACTTATGGCGAACAGTGCACACGTTTATCTGTCACAATATCTTTTAACAAATATAAAATAAAAAAACATATTAAACATATAAACTACATTTTTCGACGAATACATAGATCATAAAATATAAGCAAGTATAATTTACGACAAGAGTGATTCTGAATTTAGAGAAAATGTCATCAGTATTGATAAATATCTTCTGAAACTTGGCAACAACAAATAAAACGCCTAATTTTTTAATCTCTTCGGAGAATTATTATGGTTCTCCATACTTAAAAACTTTTCTCGTGCTTTTTATGCAACGTACAATCTCTAAACATTGCAGTAGGCAGGTTAGTAGATTGTCAAGCTAGAATAGTCAACTTTATTCTTTAATGCGATATTGGCAAATTTCATTAATAATATAATTTAATTTTTGCAATATAACTCTTTTTTCGAGGAAGTAATGCAAATATTTATTAATATTCTATACAAAATAATATATTAGACACATAGTACTCTTGTAATTCTATCAGTAAATATAAAAATAATTCAAAATACAAATTTTATCAAATGCAGATAGTCATTTGACTAGAGAAATGCTATCATGCATCGTTAAAACAATAATGGAATATTTTTCATTGTACCGCGAGAAATCGTTATTGTCATTGTCACCGTGCGCAACGATTACTATGGAACTAAAGAATATTTTATCCCCTTGAATGGAAATCGGTGTTTTAGGTGGAAACGGTACGGTCTGCACGTACCTACGGCCTGACGTTACCGCGACGCTAAATCGATACTCTTCCGTCACTACGGCTATGCTTTATTCAACAGACTTAACAAAAGATACACCTAGCAGTAAGATAATGCGAGTGTTCTCCTATAGTGACCAAAATAGAGCGTATCCGAGCTGAAGTCATTCCAGAGTTGGCGAGACTCGATGATCGGCGGCGAAGTGGGAGCGGAAAAAACGCCGGATGATAACGAAACTTGTCAGAGCCTTCATCTTTCGCATAATTTTCCACTACGTTCTACGCTGCGTACCGCAAACGCCAGCATTCGCGGCACTTGGAACTTGAAATTCCTGTTCCAACGTTGTGTGATTTAACGGCATTTAGCTGCGCGCCACTTTTTCGACCCTGCATGAGTTTCCTTCTACGATGCCCTGATTTTTAATTAAATGACGCACGTTCTAATACGAGCCCCAACGAATTATTATATCATTATCAGCACTACTCAAAACATGTCCGAGATACACGCTTAAATTTTTCATACGATTCGATTCGTTAATACATATTATTACCATCATCATTATTATTATCGCTAACTAACGAGTTTGTTAGAAATATAATTATAATCTGGCGTTTATACCGGTTTAGCAGCGCGCGATGTAGTGGAAAAGCCGGCGGCGGTGCCAATTACATAAAAGTCGCGGATATGTACGTGTTAGCGCGTGAACGAAAGAGCGAGAGGAAAATAGAGAGGAGAGAAATTGTAAGAGAAACATGTAAATTGCATCGCGGGGCACCCGATACCGATCTAATGCGGTCCTCTATAACGCCGATTAGAGTATATATGTACAGACCGATTGAGCGGCACTGATCCAATCGATTCGCTTATATAAATCAGCGCGTCGTGTTGGTATCTCGATACACATTAGGCCAGCAGTTTGTTTCCTTCACACGTCGACCGGCACATATTTTCGCTCTCCGCTTTTGTTCATGCCGATGCAATGCGGTTTCATCGAAGTGAATTACACTCGTATCTCCTTTGATAACTCAATTACATTGTATACATTATATATTATAAATATATAATTTGCATCATCGTCGCGATGGTCATGTGGAATTCTATACGTAGATAATCCTTAAATGAAATATGCCTAACGTTAAGTAATAAGTAATCTTTCTGCTAATTAAATAATCCTCCTATCTATCTCGATAATAAGGATAAGATTGTAGCTAAGATATTGCATTACGTGCATTAATTAATATATATTTGTCTTCACTGGTATTACTGGTATTAAATAATTTCAGCTAAACATTAAATATACACTCAGAAAAAAGTTGTTAAATTGACAAAATTTTTCAACTTGATTAAATTTCTTCAGTTCAAGTATATATTTATGTATTTAACTCTAATACATAAAATTAACTTTAAACATTTATATAATTAACTTAAATACATAAATACTTGAATTGAAAAAAATTAATCGAGTTGAATAACATAGTCAAGTTAATAACTTTTTTTTCTCAGTGTAAGAGTAATAAACGTAATGTTATATAGTAATACGTAGAACAGCAAAATAATGAAATTATATGCTTATCAACCGCAAACTAGAACCCTTTAGTGGCTCAACAAAACGATCATCCTTAGACATCGACATCATAAAATCTGAAGCAGTACGGAAATCAATGAATGAAACTTTATCTTCTTTACATCGGTCAAAGTTAATTAAATATCCAAGAAGAAATCCGATGCTTCGGAGGGATGGGTTCACAACGGGGTTAATATAACCACACGAATGTAGAGCGTGCGTTTAAATTACTGCGGGGACCACAATTGCACGTGGAGTAGTCAATGGACGCGATTACGGAGTGGGAAGCGAAACGTGTGATTCACGCCACGATGCATCCCACGAAATCAATCTGCGCTGGGATGAAAAACGATCATTAACGCGCCGATTATGCAAAGTTTCATCGTGAAGAATTTTATCTATTTTTATCTTCCGAGTCCTTAAAACAAGTACGCATTTAAAAGCGTTACTTAGATGAGAATAAATGGCGGTGTAGAGATAAAGATATTTATCCCCGTACGATATTCCACGATGCCGTGAAGAAAAAATTCAATGAGTATTGGAGTATTTATTCCGCGTGCCTTCCATCGCACTCTTACATATTTCACGGCGTCCAATCTCGGTTATCGAACGATGGCTGGTCGACGGAAATCGCGTACGCGGCGCGTATCCGGCCGATTGAGCGGCACTGCAGCCGAGCGGATTCGCGCGACTATAAATCAGAACGATCCGTATAGCGTACGTATCTCTCTTTTCCAGAATGCGGCGGATTTCTTGGCTCGCCGGGCGCGGATAGGCCGCGATCGCGGCAGCGAGAGGTCGGTCATAAATATTCACCGCTCGACATGCCGGCGTGCACATGTGCAAGAGTGGGTCTAAGACACGGGTCGGGTAGAAACCGCGAACGGAGGATTCTTACCTCCTAGCCGCTTCTGCGCCTCTATACACGTGTTTTGCGCGTGTGGATATACACTTTAAACTCTCATCTGGTCGATATGCGCCACCTCGCTCCTCACCCCACCTTCTTTACACCACGAACGGAATCGTCATACTATTATTACCATAATTGTTTAACGTACAATTATTGCTCGGTCATCTGTTAATTGTTAGACGTCAATTATTTGAGTTACGCTCTCATTAATGGAGCACGCATATTGGATCCTACGGAAAAAGAGAGACGGACACGCGATAGAAAAGAAAGATCGGGAGAATGAAGAAGCCAGTGGCCAGGAGAAAATGTCGATAGATAAATCGTCGCGATAGCCAACGGTTTAATTAACCGTCCGAGCGCGATTTATGCTAGGCCGCCGCGGATAGATGCGAAAAATTCGCTTTATCGCGATCAACGGATCGTCTAGTCGAGCGGACGCCGACATCGGTTCATGAAATGGGCTCGAGGAGATGATTCTATTTGGCCAGTATCACGATGCATCACGTTGCGCCATATAAAGAATTATGTGGATCAATACCGATCAAACGCTGTTCTCGATATACTTGAGCATTACCGATTTAAATTTATTCAAAAAAATGTCATTCATTTTTCATACTGCTACTCCGCTTAGCATACATTAGTCTTAAATGGCATATTAATTACCACATTATCGGATTATCACAAACTTATTGATGATTAGTACACTCATTCGTCAAGTTGATCGATTTGCATTCTTTATATTGCGCACACGTGCAAATATTATTAGGGGTTAAGATTAGCCGGTTATATGTTAGATTGGTATGTAATTTTCGTAACAGTTTTTACTTCTAAATTCTAATATTAATTGCGCATCAAGTACATCCGGCATAAAAGTGCTCGAAGTTATTCCTATTACCATATTATTGTGTCTTCGCTAATATTACTTTCGCGCATTAATAAAGTGAGCATAAAAAGTGCACGAGAGAAGCATTGATGTTTCAAAATCAACCTTTTTCTTCTTACGCTAAACACTACCCGTCAATTGTAGGTCACTTCCATGACTCGCACGAATTTGCATAATACTTTGCATTTGCTGCTAGACACATTTTGCTCTAGGCATAAACGTCTTACTATGTTATACATAATAATCTTAGACCTTTCCGCTTCTATCTACGTTCTATCACGTTATATTCTACGTTCTGTATGCCGCATGCCGATTCAGCACGAGGAGGAATAAGAAAAAGATGAAGGAAAAAAAAAAGAAAAAAAAAGATTTCCAGCGGAACGTTGCTCGTTAATTGCTAACTAAGCCGAGATTAATAGGTAGGACTCGACTGGCGTTTACGTAATAAACAACGCATGTGCACTTTGCTGCGACGGATGTACCTACAATAGACGATGTTGCGTCCGTTCATCATTCGCATTTTTCCGCGCGCGACCGATGCCACGCGTTATTCATTAATGACATTACTGTCTCGTGCTTCATTCGTAATGCGCATTGCTCTCACTTTCTTGCCTCATAACGCTTCAATTCCGCGTCGCGAGTGATGCTCGACTTCGCACGTCTAAAATAATCGTCAAAAATTTTCTAACGCCTCTACAACAAAATTTCGGCTGTGACGTTAATTGGCAATTGCTGAATGTGTATAATCATCAACAAAGTAGTCACGGATGTTGACGTTGAAAATTTGCATTTATTATCGGGATGCCATCTAAAATCCTAGACATCTGCTATAAATAATACTACCATAAATAATGCTGCTGTTTATCCGTTTAGTTGATATCAGATGCTGAAAGACCAGTTGGGTTTTATCTCGTGAGCAATAAGGCACAACACAATTGACGGATGTTCAAAAGTCGCAAACAGCGAGGAAAAAAAAACGCTTTGGCACTTTAAAAGAGATTGGAAGGATTTTGCGGATCACACGCGCCTTATCCAGCTTCGCGCGAGCCTGAAACGAGATAAATGATAATCCGCTTTCTGCCGATGCGTTTCGAGCGGCAGCTATGCTCAGGAAGTGACGCGCAAATGCACCGTTGCCCGCGTACGTTCGCCTGGAAGCAGAATCGTTACGCGTAGCACGCAGATCGATCTTCTCGGTAGATACATCCCAGCTCTTCCTATATTAATCTTCGATAATCTAGATTTATCTAAAAAAGAATACCACGCCGGCATACTTGATAATGAGAAATAAAATACTAACGAAACGTAACGAGATGTAACTTATTGATAAGATTTCTAATAATCCCGTTAAATGTACGTACTAACTAAATAAATTCGCGCGGGCAATTGTATCAGCAATCAAACTTTGCGATTGAAGCGCGACGCGGACCGGCGCCGCTAATCAGTCGCTCCTTTCGAACGTGCGTTCTGAATTACCAATCGGTCAAAGGACTTCCGGTCCTTCCTATCCGATGAGTCGAAAGGGCCGGATGCGCCGTTCGTTCGCGACCTTACGCAATCGCGCGCGTATATTCGCACGCACACGACCGCGCACCTCCGCTCCGCATAGCGTCGATTCGGATCGAGAGAGCCGGCCATAGAAAGACGAGGAAACCGCGGAGGACAGAACGGAATGGACAACGCGCTACGCGTGTCGTAGTGGAAGCGGGGAATCGAGCTTACGTAATTTCTTCTTCTCGGAGTCGGGCGAGCGCGTATGCGTGCGCGTATATGGGATATAGACTCACACGCTCGTATCGTCGGAGACGCATGACTCCTTGCGGATCCATTATTTCGCAGAAATCTGACAACTGGTTCATTAACGCGTTCGCCGCTTCAGCGATCTACATCCTATTACGCCATTTCGAACGACGAAACCTGGAAACGACCTTTGTCGGCTATTATAGACGCCGCCAGTATTTCGCAGGGGGTCAAATAAACTGGGGCAAAATATTCTTCCGCGACCTTTTAAAATTTCAGTAATTACGTACGATTTTTTCATTTTTTTCTGCAAATTTTATGACATTGACATTTGATCATTTATTTGACAAAATATCTAGAAAAATATCAATTAATAAAAGAGCTCTTAATTAAAATTATTCTGGTCGAGGTAATTGTAATAATATTTATATTATTCTATCAAAATTATTAGATTGACTAGCAATTTAATTTATGATATTACATTTCTAGTTATTCTCAACAGTTGCATTTTAAAGTCCGGCAAACATGTGATGCACAGTTTGAGGGAACTTATAAATGTAATATAAATTCATCTAGAAAATTATTATTGATCACTAAGATCTGCTTTCGACCGGTTAGCTTATTTTGTTCTCAATTTCAAATGTGCGGATACACCTATTCCTGGTCATAATAGATTATTGTTAGTATTATGCTGTTCTGAAAATTTAATACGAAATCTTTGTATCTGTATCAATCTGTTACATATAATTTTGTTTTATACACTATTTTAGTTTAAAAATATAAATATAAAATGTAATTGATTTAAGAAAAAGCACATTCATGTCAACACTCGACGGAGACTTTAAGCTATTAGTCGTATCAGAGTGACAATGCGTTAATCAGTCATTGACGTTACGAGTCATACCATGTATGACTAGCATCCTCTGTGATTCTTGAAAGAGCACGTACTAGTTCTCCTAGCTTGGCATCGTTCGATGAATCCGATGATCGCACCAGGATTCCAGTCATTCAGGAATTTATACCGCATACAATGCCGCCGCATTATTCCGCGTTTTTCAGGCCCCGCTTGGGAGTTATTCTCGCAAGAACCAGAATCCCGCATCTAACAAGTCTCACTTACAATTATTCCAGAACGTGCGTGCGTGTAAAAAGTGATCTACCATCTTGATCGTCTCGATGCACAGCGAACATCTCAAATATATTTTCCTCTCACGCAGAAGTCGCAATAAACGACACGTTTAACTTATTATTTCGACATAAATATTCATCAATATAAGTGTGCATCCATGTTTTCTTTTTTTTCCTACATTTGTCGTTTAAAATATGCACGTAAATGTATAATTTGCACTTGAAGTTTGACGTATTTTGTCACAAATAAAACATTATCTTTCAGATTTGTTCGTTTTAATCGATCCATTTTAAATAGAAATTTGAACGTATTACTATACGTGTATACTAAATGTATAAGTAGTGAGAAAATGAAGCCTTCATGTAAGAGAAAAAAGGGAACACGAGAGCGCGCGATTGGTAGTCGAGACGGAGATGTAACACACTCTTCCAGAACCACCTGTAGCTACTGGTACTCTTTCCACGTGCTCTGTTCATGTTCTCCGGCACCATGACACGCAATGTCGTTAATAATAACGCGCCCGCTCGCACGTTATTAGGCCTGATAACGCCGTCTATCTCGGTCGAACCGGCTACCAAAGTATCGAATAAAACGCAACTACGCTGACTTAAAGGATCGTTCAACCCCGGCAGGTGTAAGCGTTGGAACCTTGCAGTTCATAAGATGGTAACGTATTGCTTCATTACTTGAGATCGATTATCCGATCATCGTGTACTAATATAAAAGAAGAAATGGGTCATCCGGTTTGATATGCCGATATCTTCAGAGCCGAAGGTAGCTGACCGAGTGGACTTTACTGTTGTCGATGAGACATCGACACATTTGCATGTCTAATGAGTAAACAACATCTTCATTTTGTTCTCCAAATAACGATACAATATTAAATTACGCTATAAAATTATATAAAATTATAACATTAAGAAATTTGCATTACTTATCCGTATTTCTCACGCAATCAAGCCTAGAAGCTAATAGGAGCTAATAATATACTCCATAAATAAGGCTACTATTTTTATATTGTCATTTTATACTGTTAATACCTAACGACGTTGGTACTATTAACATTTTACAAAACTATTATAACGCGAATCACATGATAAATTCTGAGAAACGATAGCGAAGTTCCCGAGATGAATCATGTTCGGGTTAGAGCATCGTGACGGAGTGCTATAAGCATGTTTTGTACGAGAGAGAAAGAGAAACAATGTAGCAATGGCTGAAATAATTCCTCGAGTTTCCCAACAAAGAATTTGCAGCGACAAGAGGCGGGTAGGGAAGAACGAAGGCCAAAGGAAGACAGGCGTGACTCCGCGTATCCTCCGAGAGCGGCCGAGGGCCGCGGAGGCTGCGAGGAGGAAAATCCGTGGAAGACGTAGGTGGCACTGTGATTACGCGAAAAACCTTCTACCTGCGGAGCTAAGATGGACCGACACGCTCGAGGGAGTCTCTGACGCGTCGCATCCGCAACTGCGCTCTTACGCAACGCTCGCGCGCGCGGCACCTCTCCAGCTCCGCGTTATTGTTGCCTTCGTACCTGTCGTACGTTCTAAGTGTTGTCGTCGTCGTCATCGTCGTCGTCGTCGTTGTCGTTGTCGCCGTGGTCGTCGTCGTCACCGCCGTCATGTTCATCATCGTCATCCAGTCGTCGTACGGGGAACGCGATTACTCAGCAAGTACGTCGTGCGGCGAAACGCGATAAATGGATATTATTAATGTCAGATAACGATATGCGTACATACACGTGTGCTGTACTCTCGCGGTTGCGAAAAGGATCTCGGAAGTCCGGCCTTGAAGTATGTAATGTAATGTGGCGCAGAAATAATGATGTAAGAATGTTGACACGGAAACGCATTAGAAAAACAGCGCGCTACAAGTATTCATAAGCCATATTTTTCATATTCTATTTATTCGCGGGGATTTCGCTGTCGATCGAAATTACTTTGGCAGAAGACTCCCCGGCACCCTGATAATCGTGAATTAGTTGAGAGCCGGCGACTCGGTTGGGGCACGGGTCGAAGAAGGAAGGAGAAGCTGCCGGGGCTCGCCTTATACGAGGCGCGAATCTCGCGGCATGAAATCGCCGCGACGAGAGAAAACCTACGGGGCCTTATAATGGGTCGGGGCCGGGTGGGTTCTCAGGACGAGCCACGGGGAGAAAGAGAGAAAGAGAGAACAGGTGCGTGACGTCAGGTGGGCAGTACTTCAGGGCCGCGCGAATGAGGCCCCACTCGCTACTTTTCACCGAAACAGATCGTCGGTCAAACGGCGCCGCCGTGCACTTTGACGATGAGAGCTGCAACCTCGTACGCGTACATCACACTTCTCATGATCGCATTCGGCTTCGGTACCAGCAGCATTGGTACCAATAAAAAAAAATTAAATCATCTCGATGAGCGAAGGAACAATGCAGGAGAAACAAATCATCTCCCTCAATTTAAAACTCTATCATCCCGAGGGCTTGTGATCGTAAAAAGTAGTTTGAAAGATATTTTTATTGTATTATAAAATAAATACCTTGATATTATTGCGATTAAAATTCCTCTTTCTCACTTTTTAATTAAAAAAAGAAAAAAAGAATCTTCTAATTCAGAAACAGAATTTTTCACAAAATTCGGATAAGCAATCACGAGAAGTACATATTAATAAACTTTGCATGTAAAAAAATAAAAAAATGTTTTTTAATATAAAAAAAATATATAAAAAAATAGTGAAATCCCTAAAAATCTAAAGAAAAACATTTTTTTAATTGAAGTTGTCCAAGAACAAATATTAGATCATACAATTAGCCAAGTATTTGATTGGGCATAGAACACAAAAGTATTTAATTTGTCCTAAACCAAAGTAATTTTTTAAATAAATAATTTAAACATAACATTAATTCTAAATAACTTTTTTAAAACATATTAGTAAACTTCGCAAATAAAAAAACTAGCACAAGGTGAAATTAAGTTACTTTAGATCAGTGGTGTGACACGACCTTAAGGGCAGTACAGGCAGTTCGAGGACGTGCGTCGAAGAATGCAATCGCCGTGGCATCGCGCGGAGGGACGAGCGGATATGAGCGTCATACGGGCTGGTAGGAGAGGGACGCGAAGCTGCGCTTGTAAATTATGTATGAGAGTGTACTCACGGGGGATTACATAATGGCTTGTTTACGGTCGAATGTAAACAGCGATCAATGAAACGGCGGCGATCGTCCATCGGCGATCGCGATAGGGACTCTCGCCCGCGACTTACGTATATTCCCGTATCAGCTGTGAGAGTCGCGCCGGGCAAAATCGAATCAGACGGGTCCACGATCGATGGAAAATGCATCGCGCGTGGATCTCGGCTGATGGCTTTATTAATTATTTATCGGTCGATCGGTCCTCACCTTTGAGCGAACCGGCACGCGGCGGCGCTTGAACATGACATGCGATTGCCATCTGACCGCTCGATTTTTTTCTGTCGATTTCGCTGTCGCTTTCCTTTCGCGTAGATATCATAGGTGTGAACTAACACGTGCGATGGTTGTGAGTTGCTGTATGGATTTTCTGCAGGGTCAACTCACACGTAGTGCAACGCTTCGTTGAGTCATGGAACGCATTTTTTTAAATGCTTTGCGCTTGCTTAAATTATCTGATCGTTTGACGATTCGCGTTTATTCAGTGTTGTTCAACTTATGATTACTTAATAGCTTGATTACACTAGTTTTTTCCTACGGGTTTCATTACTATCGTATGTGAATCCTGACGAAAGATGAACTTTGCAGATAAGAAATTCTTTGATAGCCGTAACACTTTCTAACACTGCACCTCGGACACAAGCAAAACCTAACGGCACGCTAGGATTGCAAATTACATGAATTAATACACCCGTTTCTGCAATGCCGTCTAGTTAGAGTTAATAAGCACTTAACACAAAGAGGCATCCGTACGTGATCATTAATGACGGCTAATGACGCATTATCCTGTCCCAAAAAGGGATGCACGCGCTAATAACAATAGATCAAACCGGAAGTCAACAGCCCCTCTCACTTTTCTAATAATATCCGTATTATTCAGCCCGATGTAATGCATTCTCGACATGACAGATTTTTTTTCCAAAGTTTTAATTTCACTGATATGCATTGTTTAAAGCATACAAAACACTGAGAGAAATCGTATGGTAATATAGTGATCAAATTAATTTTATAGTTACTGATACCAAAAACTTTGCTACATTTAACAAAAAAAACCAAAAACTTTTTGTAATTTGTTGTATGAAAATAATTATTTAGTTAAGACTACAAATAGTTTGGCCAAAACAACTATATATTTAGTAACTATCACTATAAAATTCATTTGATCACTAATCAACCGAACTTTGGTTGATTTTACAAAACATTTCTCTCAGTGTAGAAAAACTCGGTCGAAAATTGTAATTAAAATCTTTATAGAATCACAACATGCGTATACCGCAAAGTAAAAACATTGTGTACGCGAGAGATAAGCGTTTTGACGTATTCGAATCAAAAAATGCACTCGTTTGAACGATTAGTCGGAGCAGGAAGGAGTCTTTCGCATTCATCTCGTCGACACATTGCGAGACTTGCCACCTCGGACGATTAATCATTTTCGCCTGTTACACTTACTTATACGGAGAAGCCGCGTATCAGCGTAGAAAACAGCGCGTATCGATCTCGCGACCGGTAATCGATAAGCGGCACGTTTGGAATTTCTATGGCGTGCACGAGGATCGGAGCTACTCTCGTCGCGTGGTGGAGCTTCACGGATCGCGCGCGATTCCACGTCGCGATGCGATTAAAAAGGCGCGCGTTCGCCTTCGGAGCATAAAGAGAAAGGAAGTCGCCGGGTAAAAGCGGCCAATTCCGCGAAGTAGCCGCACCGACTAACGAACTGTCGAAGAATCGCTCAGAATAATTTCTCGCCTGGCACAGCTGGCGCAACCGCGGCTACCGCGGGGCGATTAATCATTACAAGCGCATTTACACCGTAGGTCGCGTGTTGTTTGCAAATATTTCCGTGGTCGCGAGCGCGTGATTTATATTGCGCGCGAAAGTGGGCCACACGCGTACTTTCGAAATTTGAGGAACGCCATGTCCGCCGTGGTTCTTAGCTAGAGTTCCTAAAATAAGAGTTTGGCAAATGTAGTGACGATTTTTGATTGGTTGCCTCAATCCGCCATATGTAACAGCCAAACAACCGCGAATTTTAAATATGACGTTTGTAAAAAGAAACAATAATTAAGACATACTATATAGCAAATATATTATTGTAATTATAATAAAGTGGCCCTATTGGGCCACTTCAACCAACTCCGATTAATTTTAATCGGAATCAACAGTGTGACCAACAGCAAGACTTTAATGGCTTTTGGTAATATTGCTGATCGTTCTTACTCTATAATTTCTTTATGATATTCGTATCTTTATGTGAAATACATTGTAAATACGTACACACAGATGTATATCACATAAAGATACGAATATAATGAAGAAATCGTGGGTTAAGAACGATCAGCAGTATTACCAAAAACCTTGTTGTTACCCATTAAAATCTTGTTGTTGGTCACACTATTGATTTCGATTAAAATTAATCGGAGTTGGTTGAAGTGGCCCTAAACTACGATCTTAGCAACCGATTTATAAACAATCTGAATCGAACTGACACGAATCACATCATGTACGATGTAGCCAACCTAAAGTTGAGAAATCAGTATGACCAACGTAAATTTGGCAGTATATGGCGGCGGTTTTGCCAAACTCTTATTTTAGGAACTCTATTCTTAGCCCTACCAATTTAAATTCGATTGTTCGAATAGATTCGTAGCGCGAATAACGCCGGGCCTTGGCCAGGCAGCTCTCTCACCTTGTCTTATTAAATCTTAACTCCACGGTACGCTGATTGCTTCTCTCAATCTCTCAATCTCTCAATCAATGTTAATTAAATACGTATCTAATGTTTGCATCACTTACTTTCATCGTTCGATACTCGCAACTCGTGCAACCTGATTATCTGGTAGCAAAAGTAATCATCACGTTTAAACATCTCCGTCTTTTTGTTGTGACACTTTTTGAGGCATGAGCGGCCGTCGTGCATCTATCTCGCGTGACGAGGAATTAAGCAAAATAAACGCGACGCAATTGCGGTGTCGTTGACCGAATGCGAACCTGAGCGCCGAGTGAGAAAAACGAGAAACGCGAACTGATCGATCGCCCGTTCGATCTCACCGATTTCCAAGTAATAAAATTAGAGCGCGCGCGCGCGCAATCGCCGGGCTCTTCCTGCCTCGACCGGACTCTTCGTCATGTCCGCGCAACGATTTCTCAGGTGGATCGCCCGTGTGCGTATCTCTTTCTCTCTTTCTCTCTCTTTTCTTCTTGTTCCTCTACACTCTGTGGCCGGCGGTATATCCCTACCCCGTCGCGGTATCCCTCGGCCCGTCTTTCTTTCTCTCGGCAGTTGCGATGCAAAAATGTAATTAAAGGCGTGCGCGCGCGCAAGCACGAGCGCGCGAGCGCGCACATAATGAAAGTGGATGGCGACCGGCGGCACGGCCGCTGCGAGTGAATGACGCCCGAAGGCCACGGCGCGCGATGCAACGTGCAACGTGTGTGCAGTCGCGCGCTGCATGCGCGCACACGAGCGCGAACGAGCGTCGTAGCTACGCGCGCTCCTCAATACGAGGGAGTTTTCTTCTCACGGAAAGGATAATGTGTCGGGATGCGCTATTGCGCGGAGTCTCTCGTAATCGATCGACGGCCGACTGTATGACGTTGCATCGGCACAATGCGGATTACAATTAGAATAATGCATTACATTTTTTTTTTATATCATTTACGTAACAAAGGGATATTCGCGGCGGAACACAAGTTATTTCCTCGCGGTAATAAAGATTTTATCGAAACATTTTACTATCAATCCATTATCTTGAGTAGTCAAAGAATATATGTAATTGAAATGTTTGAAATTACGAAATGACGATTGTATTATTATTGCTGTTGTTCGTTCGGTAGCAACATCGCGTGGAAGGCAAAAGGCTCGAATGGTGCCGCGCGAGCGGCACGAGGAATCTACATAATGCGCCGCATAATGTGTGCGCTCGGGCGAACGTTCTTTTTTTCTTCCCATGAAAAAGTCGGAACGGTGATTCGCCATGGAGGCCAAGGAAAAAGAATTGCGTCGAAGCAGACCTCGTTGATCGCGATCGTGCATCGAAAAATTCCGGGAGACCGACAAGAGACCGCGTAGACCGAAAGGAAAGGGAACTCGGATGCACCGAGCGACGCACGAAATTCCGCTCTATACGACGAGAAACGCGGTTACGCCTCGTTGAGAAACGAGATTATATCTCTACTTTCCGCGCTGAATCGCGATGGATCATTTACTTCGCGTCGATACCTAGAATTTTCACGGGAATTATCATTAAAAAAAAATTTGATTCTTACCTATCAATCGCGACACGCTATGATCTGTGTACGTTTAATCAGCACGCGGATTATATGTAATTAATATTTTATAATAAAGTCATCGGGATCAATCTTGATAACTGGTTATCACGTCGCAGACTTATCATTACGATATTTTAGCAAAATAACATTGTGTCTGTACGCGAGCTGGTAGAATTGTACGTAATTGGAGACTGTCAGACCGCTTTTCACTATCAGCAGAAAAGTAATTCGGAGCAGTTAATCTCGCTGGAGAATCTATTCGGGAAAAACGTAGAAAGTCGCGCGCCAGATTCTCTTACCCAGGAGAAACCTCGTTCCTTCGGGAATGGCATTAAGTGGATCGCGATGGAGTGGGACACCTGCCGTGCTGGCGGAGTGAAAAAATCGACGCGTCATCAGCGAGTGAGCGAGCGAGCGAGCGAGCGGGCAGCAAAGAGACTCGCGTTAGACTCGCCTCGTTTTCGGAGGTCGGAGAGAGAGGAGAGTGTTGAGCAGCACTAATTGACCTCGGGGGCCCAACTGACCCGGCGCGCGTCCGAGCTGACAGACCGGACCAGCCGACGATTAAACTTCCCGTTAATATTGCCCGCCCGTTCTCAATCTTACTCCTTTCTTCATCTCCCTCTTCTTTCGCTCGCTCTATCATTCTCATGTCTAGCTCCATTCCGCCACTCGGCCGTGCCCATTCTACCTCGCGTTGCCCTCCGTCTTTCTTTCGCCCGTTTCAGAGTGCTTGCGCACTCTCACTCTCTCTCTCTCTCTCTTGGACTCACCTACACCCCGAGTCCGGTATCCTATGAATATTTATGCGGTTTGTAATCTAATACCGCGCACTCGGCAGGGGCGGAAGGAAGATGTATCCACCACCCCTCTCGTCTCTCGCGAATCTCGTTCGTGCGATTTCTACGCAAGTCGTTGTCGTCGCATTGATTATCCATTGTAAAAAGCAGATGTATAATCATCATATTAATCGATATAAATTTCAAGTACAAACAGAAGAGTCTATCATGTCTCTACGCTTTCTTCCGGCGTTTTGTAGCGTTTCCGATGTGACCTGTCATTCGTTTCAACGTCAAAAGGAGATTCTCACGAAAGGGTGCTCATAACCGATTCGCGCGCCACCCAAAAGACCGCGAATATTTGCCTAAAAAGAAAGCTCGTTTCTTCCGGCCCCATTTATCCTTTCTCCCTCTCCGTCTCGCGTGGAGACCTCGCGCTACCGTTTCGGGTCGCAACTTCACGGTTCAGTCGACTGGGCGCAGTCTTCGAGCGACTCTTGACCGACTCGACAGGAAGTCGGCGGGCCTGGTCCCCCGAATGGCTGCGAGCCGTGCGACCGGGCGTCCGCGCGCTCGCAAGAGACAAGGTGATTTCGTGATGAAAAATTTTCGCCTCGCTTCCGGATCTGCTTGTCAAGCTCGTTGAGGACGAGCAGGCGAGAGGGTGCACGAGGGGTACGCTGTCATTATTTCCCACAGCCGCCGTATGTTTCTACGGTTCCGCTAGGCTAAACTCGACGAAGAGGGGTCGGCCAGGGAACCATCCAAAGGAGGAAGGAAGGAATTCCTCGAGGGGTCTCGCGTACAACCTGTCGTGTCGGTCTTGACAAAACAGCGAAATTACGTCGGAGGTTAACGGCGGCTGCGGTGGCGGCCGCTACGGTCAAGAGTTGCGATATTCTTCTTTATCGATGAAGGTACACGGCCTCCGTGTACCCTACCCTCTTGCGTTTGCGAAGTTTCTTAATGGGAAGGAAACGGCTGCGCGAGACTTCTGTCTCTTCGTTCAACCCTTTCGAGTACGCCGAGTAGGAAGGTTGGGTCGCATAGACGTACGTGCGTATATACGTTCAAGGAGAGTCGACGCAAAGTATGCAGGTGAGGGCAGGTATGAAAGTGAAGTTGGGCTATCGAGCTGTACGTAGGTCGGTACGCCGGCGGCATCCTTCCTTTGTGAGCGTTTCTCTCCTCTCGCTGCATCGCTACGTCTTTTTCTGCTTCTGACGCTGCCCCTCGTGTTACATACTGGCGATCTCATCGCAAGCGAGTGATAATCGCGCGAATCAAATAAAAATTGAGGACATGTGCGAAGTATTTATTCGATGAAGATAGCCCGTATGAGTAATGGTCACATTCGCGAGATACAGCGTATTTTTAATTATATAAAATATCATTTAAAATGATACATATGAAATATCATTTTTCATTCTCCTTTAAAAAAGTCTTATATCTATTATCTAAATTATATTTTGAACCACGTAATAATCTGGTTGCATCAATACAGTCACTTGCGACGAACTGATGGCTAATATTTTTCTCTTGCAAAATTCAATTCTATACAGAAATTCGAAAGATCTGCGTGATTCGAAAAATCAATCGCGTGCACATGCCACTACCAATCGTAAAGGATCGGCACGCGGTATCTAAGTCTGGTATAGCTGGTGTATCGACCTAGTATGGCACGGGTTAATAATAACAAAAGAATCTGAGGCCTCGTTTCGCCGTCGCACGCCACGCTGATGCGCAAGGGTTGCAATGAAAGAAAGTTCTAATCGTCAACTGCGCGGATATCGATCCTCGTCATCGTCGGCGAAAGCCTCCTGACGGTTTGAACCGCCGACCAACATCGTCTATACCCAACATTCCCCGAGAAGATTCCGTTAAAACCTCGACACAATTCCACTTTAAGTTTTACAAGGAGTTGCAAAAAAACAAAAAAAAAACTATGTATATTAATTTGAAATTTCTGCAGACGCAATTTAATTCTGTGATCATTCTGCGGACTGATAAATTTTTGAGTCCAATCGTTTAGCAGATTAAACTCCGATCTCTTTAAAAGTACTTACTCCGGAGAGAAATGTTATATATATATATCAAGCTACGAAGAAGGTACGCACTCAAGATTCGTGAAGGTAAGAAATAAATCGTACCTAAGGTAGTATACATGGCTATAGCGAGCGTAGGCTCGCGAAGAAACGTCTGTTGGAAAAGTTACACGGAGCTATAGCAGGAAAAGTTGTATTACTCAAGATATGACTATACGGCAGGAAGTGCAGGTGGTCAGTGTAAAATTCACATACGGGGTGCAATATAAATTAGGGATATTTTTATCATTCCGGATATTTTCTAGAGTAACGCGTTCCGAGCTCCGGCGTACAAGGTAAGGCAAATTGCATCGGTCAAAGACATACGCCATACTGTCTGACGTCATTTACTGCCTGGCATATTACGTGAGCGTGACGATACAAGTGAAATGACACCAGCGGTACTATTTGATCATTCGTATCTCTATATTCGTAGCACTGCCTATGAGCAGCAAAACGATGAAACGTAATCTATACATACATATATATGTATAATAATGTATGAAGCGCGATTTGAAGAGCGATGTTACCGTTATAAGCTGTAACTTTTTGCCGATAATGACGATGATGGGAAGAAAGCGTAAGAGAAGAAAATGTGGACCACCCAGCGAGATATGTTACATGTATCGATCGAGTCATATCGTCAATCTTTTTCCTTCGTCTGTCCAATGTCCCGCGAAAGTGCCGCTGAATTATGTCAAATTAAATGTTCTCTTCGGCAAGATGTTTTTGCACGCGACCATTACCAGCCCCGTGTCGTAACGGCGATATTAACGATCCGTGAAACCGACGCTGCTTTGGTTGAACTCGATATCCAACGCGGACGCCGTTCTGCGATTTTTCCGATCTATGTTACACCTGGCACATAATCGATATCGGAATGCCACGGAAACATGTTTTGTACAAAAATATGTTAAAAATGATCGCCCGACTAAAATTACACGAAGTAAACGATATATTCTTTATTCAGATATCAATAAAGATAAGCAACCGCGAAATTAGTAAATATTATGTACTATTTATATTATATTATTTACTGTGATGACATCACAAAATTATGCACGTAACATTTAATTTGCTATTCATAATAACTTTTATATAATTGAAGAATTCCCTGCATTTTGTTACAGTTTTTTTAATTCATCAATACAGATTGGAGTAAAAAAAATTCGCGAGCGCCGATAATTATTATCGTGTCGTAATTCGTAATGTTTGGACTACTGCGTTCTGGGTATAATTTAGGGTTACGCGCCCCGCCATCGTCATAATTGCGCATACCTCCTAAAAGGTAACACGATAGTACCTGCCGCGGACCAATTTATAAAAAGGATCGATCGACAAAGGGCATCTGATAGGCTACGTAGGATCTTACACTGAATGGATCGCGGTCGGTTTGTGGTGCGGTTTACGCGCTCCCAAACGCGAATGGTATGATACCGGGGTGTAAGGGTATAGACCTTTAAGCCTGGCTCACAGTATTCTTATCCACGCCATTTTAATAATATAACAAACAAAAACGAAAACTAAATTAGAGACAAGTTAAATATGATTTTTCAGAAATTTATCACTAACGTATACTCTTCATAAATTGAAATTTTTTTAGCTATACAATTACCAAACAATTTCTCATTCATGCTTCTTAATTGTGAAGATCTCGCATAATGCTACAATTTAAAAACAAAAAACTAATTTTTTTCGCTACGATTTGCTGCGTGCGTTACGAAATTTATTATTTTTAATATTTGTTGCATGTGCCAATTTGGATACAACAGTGTTTATTTCAGAGACAAAATGAAGACTGAGATACACGTGAGAGAATACACATACGAACTCGAGAGATTCTCATCGAAAGAAGGAAATTTAATTAATTTGATATTATTGTTTTATATCCTACGAGAGGATTCACGGCTCTTTTAGTTGTGTGAAGCCGGCTTAACGTGAGGCCCTGATCCCTACGGTTTTGGAGGAAGAATACAAAACGCAAAGGGCTCCAAGCAAAGACGAGACGGTGGGCGGGGCGCCTCTCGGGCTCCAAGGCGATCCACTCCGACCTCCACCTTCTTCTTACTTAGAGATATAGTAGGCGCGCGCGCATCAACGTGTTACATCTTTCATGAAACAGCAAATGAGAGTTAGAGATTACATAAATAAAAAAGAAAAACGCGCCACGGCGCGATGCGTGTGTGCGGGGGCCTCGGGTACCGTACGTGCTTGGTGGGCACACACTCAACTCGCGGCAGCTGGTTGATAGCATCGGCAAACTGTGAGCGTGGCTGATTTTGACGTGGCATTAAAATCCTTTCTTTCTGCCGCGTCCGAGGTTATAATCACGGTGCAACTATGTACGATGAAGTGACACGCGGGTATTCCACCCGCGCGATGTTCCATTCCGTAGACAACGTGGTTACAAAAGCGGAGCCACCGCGATATCGGGCGCCCCGGGGCAATCGTGCCGCGGCAATGATTGGCGACTACGCTGTCTCTGACGAAGACGAGACGAGGAAAGATCGTACCGTGTTGCTCTACGTTATAATATAGATAACATATATTAGAGAAACAAGTTTTAGAATCCAGTGGCAATACTTGGGACTACACGTGGGGCGCACACGCGAACTGAAAAGTATAGACGCGCGCGAGTTCAATTAAGAATCTATTAACACACAGTGTACCGGATACTTTTTCCACTTTCATTCAACCTGCCTTCTGGTAACTTATTGTATCACGGCGAATCATTCAACGTCGGCGTAAAGCTTGCTCAAGATCCCACGCGCGATGATCGCGGACACGCAACAAATGTGAGCAATAACAAATGGCTTACGCAAGCGTGCGAAGCGATGAATTCCGTCGAAGAAATCTTTGAGAATGGCCGACCGCGCGGATCTGGAAGGCAATAGGTAGAAGAAGACGTCGACGATCGATTGGCAATGTCGATTGAGACGTCCCTGAGGGAGTACCCGCGGCAGCCCCTTCCTTTTTATTCTCCCGCAGCTTTGTGTGCAGAAACGGATTGACGTACGATGTGTCAGCGGTGACAACTGGCGCAAGCGCAGCCCGAATACGAAATGAACCTTCGGCCTTCCATTCGACTTTTATAGCAAGGTAACTCTCGCCCCCATGGCGTCCTCATCTGACCCGACCGTCGCCGTCGCCTCAGGCGACGAAATCCTCGCGATTTCCACGAAAAGGAGGATCGACACTACAAGGCTTCAACAACTTGTCTCGTAGACCTGAAGAATAATCTCATCATAGCGCTAAGAACTAGGCACATTGACAGGCCATTTGCTGACGCACTTAAATTGCGACAAAATATTTTGAACAATACATCTGATATGATGTGACAGATTGGTTTAAGTTTAGCGCGACGTCATTCCATTGTTGTTTATGCCTCGGGATTTCGCGATGCAAGTGAATGCAGAATTATCCTTCTCATATACTCATCTCGTTGCCGTTGACATAGACAACATCAACAAGATGAGTACATGAGAGGGTCAACGAGTTGTCTCGCCAAAGTGCTGACACGGGCACGCTCATCGTAAACGATGACTAAAGGAGAGAAATTTTACTAATTATATTGTCTGCATTTTGTAATATCGAAATATACATAAAAGTAGGTATTTCTAACAGTGGATCGAAATGGACTATCTTCATTCTCTCTCGCGAAATATTTGTTAAGAAGATATTGAAAACAAAACAAAGATCGCTGGAAACGTCTGAAAATCCTGATTCAAGCACAATAAGTGCTGAGCGAATCCCGCGAGCGGCAAGAACGTCGACCTACGTATTCTTGTTGCATCTTTGTTCTCCGGAGAATGCGAAAAATGTAGAAAGGGAGCGAGAGAGAGATCGATGAGACACTCTCTCTGTTTTCACAATCGGACCGCGTCGTCTACCTGGGAACCAATGCATGTCCCCGAGAGTTCTTCTTTTCCTGAGTAACGTCTCCTTGATTTCTTCTGCTTTACGCGACTCTTTTACGGTGAATGTTTGGTTCCTTTTCTCTTGGCTTGCCTTCATTCCTTCCAGGAGGTCGAGGTCGGCAAGACTGACCGCGCAAATTCGAAGAGTCCAGTCGCGTGATTCTAATTCGAATACATCATTTTACACGAAAATGGAAAGCATGTCGCTGATATAAGTGATTGATGCGGCTGATCGATCAAGGCCGCGCCGCGCCTCGCGGAAATTCTCATGGTTGAATTCAACGTCACGCGGAAAAATTGCATAATCCATCCTCTGTCATTCGCAGTGGAGGCTGGTCGCAAAAAATAATCTACTTCGATAAATATATGTTTACCTATAGAACGGACAAATCCTTAGATTCGTTATGGAAATTAGCTTGAGAATTTGAAATAATCTGCACATATTTAAATGTGAGGAAATTGAACAAAATAAAAAGTGAGACGTCTAAGAGGCGTACGAAACGCCCGATACAATGTTATGCACAATCTTTAAGACGAAGGCTAGGTGAACACCTTCGGAGGTCCATACTTCCCTACGAAGGCTGGACAAGGTTGTAAAACGATGCTCAGGCTCGGAGCAATGCCGCAACTATGCCGTATGTAAGGCCCGAAGCGCGGCAATGGAGAGAAGAGGAAGAGAGCGCGAGGAGGTTTGTCCGAAGAAGGCAAAAGAAGATCGTTCGCGCTTGGAAAGGAACGAAGAGAGACAGAGAGCGGGAAGGGATCGTCAACGGGCACGAAGGGAGCCGCCATGAAACAAACGAATACCGAAAGGGCCGGCCGTGGCTGTCGCGGTGCGCGAGCCGCAGTGGAGGGAAGAAGGTAGAGGAAGGCAACGGTAAGAAACCCGAGAGAGCAAAAGCACGGGGACGCCGCCACTTCAAACGGCCCGCGCATGCGTCCTCCCCCCCTTCCATCTTCTTTCTTCCCCGCAAGGTGCCTGTTGTCGGCGAAGTAGACTAGGGCTAAGGGTATATCGCGTAGAGAGGGAGCGAAAGAGAGAAAAAGAGACGCGGAACGGCGGGAGGGGGAGGGGCAACCGGGACGGCTACTCTGGATTCCAATAATTGTTCATTTTTGCAAATTCCACGGTTTTTGCTCACCACCGCGAAGTTCGGTAACCTCTGACGGAAACCTTAGTGTCCTTTAGGATGCTTCGAGTACCTATGTTACCGCTTATAACGTGGATGAGACGTGGGAAGGGTGCCCCCTTGATATTTCGCAGTTTCAATTTTTCTTTTACCTAAAAATAAGACATTAAGTGGTTTAAAAAAATGACGACTGTATCTTCGTATTGTCTCTCGAACTAATTCGCGATGACTATATAAAGTAAAATGAATAAGTCAATAAATCAATATAGAGTCTCTGTACTCGCGTGATAAGAAAATTATATGCAACGGGTATTTTATTTTTCAAAGTGTATTCAAGCGTTCAAACCATAACTTCCGTTTATAAAGATGCTACAGCCTTAAATCGGCTTCTTACAAGAACTCTACAGACAAATCCAAGTGCTTGAACGAGAGTGTCAAAGGCGAAATCTTTTCTGAAAGAAGAAAGATTGCTGCACGCGTACATGCGTGCACCCTGTTCCCATGTCCCGTGGATCACAAATGGATCGGTTGGTTTCTCGGAGTGTTTCGTGCGAAATGCATAATTCGATCGTTGCGCCATCGTTAAGCGCCTTCTTCGTGGTGTTCCCACCGATCCCGACACGAAGCTTCTTTTTCTTGCGCCTCTCGCGTCCTCCTCCGACTCTCGTACCTCCTCTTGGGCCCATCGCTTTTCCACGAAGTCGTAGAAGCGAGGTGATATTCGTTCCATATACTCGGGCCGGACGCTCGCGTGCGAAGCGCGAGAGAGTTTCGAACTGGGACGCCTCGTTATCCGCTCGCGGGACCGATGGTTCCTCGCGAGAGTCCCTGGGTCCCTGCGATTTGTAACCGGCTACGCGGAATCCGCGCCACGGGTACAAAGTAGCCCGAAAGCGGCGGGCGCCTCGTGACGCGTTGATCGCGACGGCTCTTGAGCGGGGAGGAAGAGAGAAATTCTGGTAAATTATAGTTTTCGTATCACGAGAGCGACTCTCTCTCCGGTTCTCCGCACGCTTTGAGTTTCCGCTTGGAAAGAGCGAGCGGTCGCACTGCCGTCCTGTGGTGGGTCTCGACAGACCGTGCTTGTCGCAGTATTTAAGGCGCAGCTAAAGCAAATAGAAAATCTCTACGACATTGTGGTGGCCGGTCGAGCGGCCGAAAGGTTGTAATTATTACAAAGCCGATTTATTGCGCCGTGATGCTAACCGCGTGGCGTTTCTCCCCCTCGGAGATCGCTCGCGATGAGGCTACCTAAGAGAGAAGATATAGGGTAATAAACTAGTCACCGGGCCACACGGAGAGTTCAAAGTTGAATGTAATTACCATAGTTGTGTTTACTCATTGGCAAGTTCGACTGAAATGTTTACGCTGAAGCATAGTTTAACGTACACACTTATTGAAAGCGCCATTGAAGACCTGTTCTTCAGGCTTTCATAGAGAGAGTCCTTTTGCGACCGAGAAATTTATTTATTTCTCAATACAAGTACTAATAAATTAGATATAGATACTTGGAAAAAAAGCGATGGGACATCCATCGAAATGGGACGTCCCTAGATAGGGTAGGTATAATATTCCTCGCAACAGCGGACGCACGTTAGCCGCGAGGAGGCTCGCAAATAAAAATCCATAAGTCGAGGCAAAAATTAAAGATCGTCACGACAAGGTACTGTCGGATGAGACGACCGTGCGTCCTCTCTCCCGCTGCCCACCCCCTCGGCACCCCATCTTCTCCACGGCCATGCACGACTGGTACGAGAGGGTTCGGATTTACCGGCGAAATGTTGGATTTATTAGATCGAGATACGCGTGGGCGTGACCCGCCGCATCCCCCGTCCTCTGCGCCCCGCTGCCCCACCGACGTCGACCTTACCGTTAGGTTACGTACGTGCGTAGGGGCCCTTCCAGCGAGCCACCTAAATCTAAACCTAAAGCTAGACGAGAGAGAGAGAGAGAGAGAGAGAGAGAGAGAGAGAGAGAGAGAGGAACCCTGCGTGGCGCACGCACACGCGTAGAGTATCAAGGGAGATCGCAGGCGTAGACGCGCCACGTCCTTCTGACGGAGCTCCCTTCGCGCCCTTCGTCGTTCTAGGAACCGAGGGACGCGGGTATCGTGAATTCGATCGTCGGCGCCGAATGATGATTTACGGGCGAAAAAGAAGGAAAGAGGAGAAGAAGGTGGAGGAGGAAAAGGGAGGAAAGACTGGAAGGGAAACCGAAACGCGCGCGGCGCGAAGATTCGTGGGAATCGTTGCCGCTCATCTTCCTCGTCGGCGCGATGACCGACAAGCGCAACGTGATCCGCGGGGACGATCGCGAGTACCGATAGATCGCGTGACACTTGGCAGGAGACGCGAAACGCGGAGTGGAAAGACACTCGCCTGGAACCGCTCGCCTCGTCTCGTTGTGGGAACCCAGGGTGGTTTTTACGGTCGGTAGAGCCGTGATTTACAGCCGAGAAAGAAACGAGAGCGAAACGGAAGGAAGAGAAGAGAAAAGAGAAAGAAAATTGAAGAATCGCTGTGACGAGTTCCAGACGCACTATATACGCAGCTTGATATCATAAGCGTTCGATGTCGAGCGCGTTATATGTACGAGAG
>QKQZ01001741.1:0-52342 GCA_003595255.1 Solenopsis fugax | reverse complement strand
CTTAAATTTTGAAGAAATGCTGACTGTCAGAAATTACTTCGACTGTCGCAAAACACATTTTTCCTGCCACAACTTTAACATGACGTCGTCGCCAATGAAACTTTATTAGCAACGTCGTTACATTAGGACGCGTTTACAATATTTAAAGTAAATTTTTAACATATACTCATACAAAGATATTTTTATTTTTACGAATTACCCCATCTAACGAATAGCCTTGGTCTCCCCTATACATAATGAATGTAAAATATTCTTTATCAAACCTTCTCTTTTATGAAAATATAACAATTCAAAATAAAATTGCATAATTGCGTTATTATAAGCTATATAAGTTAATGAAAAATTTACATCAGTTGTACCTAATTTCCTAAAATGCTAATAGCATGCACAAAACAAAATAAAACTTGTTAAATTTTTGTCTAGATTACTTATTTCTTATGTACTTTTAATTTTTCTCACTAAATATTGCTTATACATGAAGTGAAAATGTAAAATATTGAAAAAGTACGTTTTAGGAGACCGGTACGTATACAGAAACTTTCCCCTATATATATACTATAGACTTTCTATGTTATACATATTTTAAGCTTCTGATAGTCATTGCCAGCACTGAACGTACAAAATATGTTATACAATGTGAAAATAAAATAAAAACTTATAATTGCATGTAACGCAACCCTTAGATTTGGCACGCCAATTACTAGATATATTTTGCGCATTGAAGAGATACGCGAATTTCCATTGAATAGGTATAAAAATAATAAGATAGTAAAGTAATGATTAATAAAAGTAACGGCTGTATTCATTACCGTTACTGAAAAAATATAATGACGTTACCGTTACTGTTAGAGACAGAAAAAAGTAACGAAGTAACGGTAACGGCGTTACAAGTAACGCGTTACTTTTCAAACTAGGTTTTCTGAAACATATCTATTCCCAAGATATGGGGAAAAATAAACGGGGAACACAAAGCTTAAACAAGCGAAGCACGTTAAAGTCAGAAAATTGGAAATAATCCACCACCGATGAGGATTCATGAATTTCCGAGAATAATTAGCGATACATGGGACGCCCGATCTGCATTTTGCTACGTGCCGCCGGAATACCAGAGCCATGATTTATTTTCGCACAAATGCGCACAATTAACGAAATTCCGGTATCAATCCAATATTTTGACCGACTCAATCTGATACACGTGCGAGCAAGTATATTTTTGTTTATTTCCCTCTTCATGCCGCGTCCTCAGCCAACGATATTTGCAACGGTCTGTTACGCGTATGCACATACGTTGCACACCGGAATGCACTCGATAATTGCTACTATTTAAAATTGCATCTCCCCCCGCCTTTTTTTACAAATTTCGTGATAAATATCCGAATGGTGGTATTGCTTTATGCGGATTGGAATGTGTACCGCCGACCGATAATTTTTTTATGCAAAAATATGCAACGGATCAGTGAGAAAAATATGATTCGGGCACCGATCGCGCACCGACAGGATCTATACGCGCAGAATAGAATCAAGTGACGAGTCACTGTGTGGAATAATGAGGATTCAAGTTGCTTTATATTATAGTAAGAATTTTCAACCTCGATTTTCCCGTTTACGCAAGTCAATTTCTCGATCAGATGATATTTTGAATATTGAGAATTTGTTTTCAAATATGATAAATAAAAGAGAAACAAATGCACAACACAGTTGATTTTTAACGAGCAGCCATTCGTCGGGCGCAATCCGAATTTTACATATTATTTGTACGTTTTGCGTATTATTGTTATTCACGACTCGAATTGTGATAGGAAATGCATATCGTTCGACGAACGGTGAGTTTCTCAAATTCCATTAATGTATTCAAAGAACGGCCAAACTAGCGATATCTGCGAAGCTACTCGGGTAGTTTGTGAGGCCTCCTTACCTTATAAATATTCAAATTGGTAACAACCCTTTCCTCGCGAAGGGAGAGTCGTGCGCTTGAATTTTTGAGGATTAATCGAGGCGAAATTTAGTGGTTACTCTCATTTAAATGATCGTTCTTCGCGGGAAAACCATTATTTCAGGCTACTGGTATCAGTGAAGCATAGCAAAAACTGTCTGACTATTGGATGAGTTTCCAACGTAAAAATGTGTGAAATTATTTTATTCAAACGTAATTTATTAACAAAAATTATCTAATTAAAAGTAAAACAATTAATAATAATTATTATATAATAATATATATTTTTATTATTATTCCGCGTCTTATTTCGAGATCTTATTTAAATGTTTTGGTTAATTTTAGAAATTTACATAAATATTACCGAAAAATGATTGATATTAAAAGTGTAAACTATAATAAGAAATATGTACAATTTACAAATATATGTTACTATCGTTTCAGACATAACAGTTATTTTCTCATATTAATCAACAAATTAATAATTTTGTATAATTTGTAAGGCAGTTTTATATAGATACCTGATAGATTAATTGGTCAACCCTTTGTTTTATTCTTTCTACTAAACGAATATATAACAGAAGAGTAAATTGATGGTTAAAAAAAGAAAGAAGGGTTATTATAAATTAATGTCTATATATATATATCATGAACATGATAGAAACATTAAATGCAATACTATCTACGGTCTATTATTAAGTTGATAATCTTAAAATCTCATTCATATTTTGTAACTTTTCTGATTTGTGTCAAATACAATGATTTAAAGTTGGCGAATAGAATAAATTTCTTTTAGCAGTAGTATTCTATAACTGTGTATAATAATTGTATAACGTAAGAAAAGATCTAAATCGAGTCGACAGCGTATGCTACTTGTTTCAAACACGAATCACGTGAATCTGGAAAGCGTTGAAAGAATTGGCTAATACCTCAAATAAATACACTCTATCTTTTCAGTAGACCGACACCGATCGAAAGGCTAGTAAAGCGTAGCTGCTCTGAAGCGATTGGCGACTCAGAAACTCAACCGTGTTGCGGTGTGTTCGCAATCCCGCCAACCCCTCGGGCATGTGGCGCACTATTCTCACTCGCCCTCTATTCTCACTCGCCGTGCTGTGGGGTTCAAACATCCCGAGAACGGCGTCGAGGCCAAAGCAGGACCGAAACCAGAAGCGGAAACAGAGACGAGTACAAGGGCGGTAGAATGCCGCGCGACGTGAGAGGTGGAGAGGGTGTAAGGTGGAAAGAGGCGACGGCATCGGGTGCATCGTTCCGTGTTGAGCTTGCTTCTACAGTCTGAGTGAAATCGTTTCCTGCGGAAGAGCAAGCACTCCGTACCCACCGCCGAACATCACGATTTCCTCCGCGAGCCAATTCGCCGAACATTCGTCGACTTCCGGGATGTTATCCGTTCCGATGATCGACAATGTACTTGAGATTGAGATTTTCACTGCACGATAATATACCGCCGGGACATCGAGAGAGCCAGAATATTTCTCCTCGTATTTTTTTTTTATTTACATTACCCAAAAATATATTACAGCCGATCGTATGTGTATCAATTAAATGTTATAAATATTAAAAAATATTAATGTGATACAAAGTAGAGAATAATCAGAATAAAGAAAAAAATGTATAAAATATTTATCTGTTTATAATTTAAAGATTCGGTATTTAAAGATATTTTCCATAAAAATGTTATAAATACGACTCTGTATAAACTTATTAAACAGTTCAAGGATTTACAGTAGTAGAATAAAATTTTATTTTTGTTTGGAGAATATATATCTTAAGAATATTTTGACTATATAATACTAGCTAAAAGTTATCAAAATTTTAAATCTACATAATAATAATAATAATAATAATAATAATAATAATAATAATAATAATAACTTTTGATCGTAAATACCCAATTTAGCAATCAACTGAAATCAATTGTAAAAAACAAAGCAACAAGTAATTTGATTTATAATGGTTTATGTAGCGTAAGTAACCAAAATTTTCTACAGTTTTAGGTAAATAATTTTTAAACGAACAAATAGATTCAAATAAACTTTTGTGTACACAATTGTTTATTAAAATTTGATTAGTATATGTGTAAAACATTTTATTTAATTCGTAATTCTATTTCCTCTTCTAATTTTCAAAAAACTATAAAATGTGATTTTACATAAGAATCAAGAACAAATAGAATATGAAGAATAATTTTCAAACCAATAAAAGAATTATGCTCAAATTTTACACAGATACTCAAACGTAATAAAACAGTCTATGAAATTTTTATATTTTTATATTTTATATCTTTTTTTTATATTTTAATACTTTAAGATGTAACACAGACATCCTTAAAACCAAAAGCACAGTACAAATAAGTATAATAAAACTGTATTGAATTAGCATAAAAATAAAGCAATGAAAAGACAAGAGTCAATAGAAAACAAATTGCTATGTGGACTTTTTTTAATCATTAGGTGCTGTGATCGGTGCTGCCACAAACAACACCATCGTCAATAGACATCGAGCGGATCCGATGGTATTATGGCGTGTGTGTATCGCGATATCGGGTCTCGTAATGCGTGATGCGGGTAAATCCTCAGCGTCGCACAAAAAGCACGACTACCAAAGCTCCCGGACGCGCCTCTCCGTTTTATAGCAAACAGTTACATGATGTGGCGAACGGAGGGCTGCGAAGCGGCAAAATAGGGTGAAAGAATGTCGAATAACCGAGCATCACCGAAACGACAACACGGCGCTGATGCGCGGCTGCCGATAGATTGAAGGGTGCACGAGAATATCTTTAGCTACTGATTCGAGCATCTTCACGCGTACTCATGCGTGTCGACGTATATTTAGAAAGATTAAAAATGTTGAAAAGGTAGAAACGAAAAAAAATTAATACTCGTAAATGAGATCACGCGAGCCTTATGATTTATATTTAAAATGTACACAGAAAGAATTTTTCGAATATTTTACCACAAAATTAACTACAAATTTTACCATGTGCAGTGATGAGCTTTAGACAACTCTTGGCAACCTATCATATTATAAATAATATGAATAACGATAGGAATTTTTAAAATATTTAAAAGACATTTTAGAAACTACTTAATAAAAAATAGCACGCAATATTGTAAAATGTTCTAAAGTAAAATTTTGACAACTTAAGACAAGATTTTTTTATATACTAATGTATAATCATATACGAAATTTGTCTTTATATGATTAATGTTATATGCGATTTTTTTGGGAAACACGTTTAATATGTTTTACGCGGATTCGAATAAATGTATTATGCATTGTCAAGGATGGGAAGTAACAAATATGAATAACACCGTTATTATTATCGTGACTTCTTTATAATAACGATTTAATGACGTTACAATTTTTCATAACAATAATAGTAAGGCCAGGTTTAGGACAGTCACTTTTGATAATTCGTAAGTATTATGCGTTACTCATTGAAAAGTAGTAACTTTATTCGTTACGTAACGAGTCAACTAACAAATTACTTTTTTCAATGACAATGAGTTGCTTGTTAAAAGTGACAAAGACTATTCCAATCCTGGCGTTACCATTATGAAAAATTTTAACATCATTACCAAATCGTTTTATTATAATTATAAAAAATGAAAGTTACGGTGATTCGTTACTTGTAATGCGTCACTTCCCATGTATATTGTTTATTTATTATAAACAGCGCGCCAATTAATTACCATGCTGCATAATAAAATTATCATGAGCTACTAACAATAAGTCAGATTGAAAATATTATGCTGTATTATAAAAATATAAAATATTGTATATTTACTTAGGATTTGTTCTATTTAAAACAACAATGAATCGTAAACTATTCAACATATTTTAAAATTATATAGTTAAATTGAAACTTACTATATAATTTAGTAAAAATAATCAAATATGTTTTATATTTTAACATAGTAAAATATAAAATATACTATATTAATAAACTATGTTAAAATATAAAATATGCACAGTAGAAAATAATAAATAAAAAAAAATCACATAAAATACAATGTTGTCCTATAACTATCATGATTTTTGAGACTACTTTTATGAGAAAATTCTTTATATGTATAATTTTAAAGATGAATACATATATACATTCATGCACGTGAGAAAAAATTCTTTCGTCTACATAAAAGAAGTTACTTATAATATATCCTAATTAAAAATAGATTAGAGAGACATTTTTGAAGAAATGAATGTTGTAAAGCTTGAATAAGGTGATAAGTATCGTCTCAATCGTAGAATGCGGCGAGAGAAAAGAAGAGAAAGTTGGAGAAAAAAGGGAGACGGGAGGTAAACGAGTAAGATGGCGGCTGTCAACCCTTGAACAATTTTAAATGTAAATGTAAATTAAAGTATTGGCCGCGTTGCTTGCTGTCTAGATCCAGGTTGGGGACGAACGACAACAACCTGCCTCCCGTTACGGTGCATTTGCATATTAAGTGGCCGCGACCCAATAACATCCCGCTCCATAGAGTTTCACGTACTTTATCGTTCTCCCTGCCGATGCCGACACCGGCAATACGAGACTCGATACGGATCTCCTGTCATCTCCGATATTAGTGACGATAGCGTGAAAATATGAATCTGACTAAAATATATCGTGGCAATGGTTAAAAATTTATAAACACATACACACTCTCTCTCCCTCTTTTTTCTAAATAAGGATATTTCAAATCTCACGTATTCTCAACTACTTATGTAATTAGCGATTTTAAAAATATTTCGTATTATTGTACATTACCGCTCATTAATTTCAATACATTTCCAAATTCGTTGATTTTTCCATAAAAGATGAACATGATACGTGTATTTTGCACAGAAATAAGTTTACTTGCTATTATGAATACTTTCAGCACTTGCATACATTGTATTTATACATTATTTATAAAAAAATCATTGAAAACTTTACTTTTCGAAGAAACGGAGCTAATAGCTGGTTAGTATTTGATCCTTGGAAATAAACAAAATATGCGCACAAAGTTATGAGGTGCTTGTAGTAATATCAGATACGTGCTCAACGTTATTTTGAAACCGATTCGTCAACACATACACAGTGAAAGAACTTTGGTGGATACTTTGATGAAAAAATATTTAAGGAAATCAAGGCTCCATTTCTTTGTAAACAATGCGTATAAATATAAAACATGTTTATTTGCCAAAATAAATCTATATTCATCACAAAATAGTTTCTATTATTCATTACTTTCCGAAAAATCAATGATTTTTGAGTGGTGTATTGAAATTAATGAGCGGTAGTGTATATAATAATAGTAGTTAATAACTTTTGTTAATATTGTATTTCAGAAAATCGTTACTGCACATTGGAGACGACCGTGTGAAAGTGGGCATTATTAATGCACGATACACGATCAACCATAAAGGCGCTATTCGCAGAGTCAAATTTATGGGCGCGTGACATCGAATATTGTTTTTCCCTTATCGTACGCTAAGTGCATATATAGCTCGATCCGAACGATATTTTTCAATATGAGTGATGTTTGTTGACTCTCGACGTCAAAATAATGGAAAAAACATAACGGTATAAACTACAACAAAAATTGTCATCAGTGGGGTGCAAACAGCTAATTCTATACAGCTACTATAGAAAATTTCAATGTTTTTTTTATTAATATTATTATTGCAACCTCGCCGGTTGGTCAAGCAATTTTAAAAGAAAAATGTTTGTTTTCAGTAATATGAATTCTTTTTTTATTAACTTACGTAAAAATCTTATAAATTTTATTTCATTAAAAACGCGAAGATTTCACTTAAAAAGCATTTTTTCTATAACATTCAGTTGATCGATCATTAAAATAAAGATCAAAAGTTAATTAACATCGAACGAAAGATGCTAGTTGGATGCTCGTAACCACGGCAATTGTCTTTATCCCGGGTGACTTTCACAGCGCGCGGTCTGACGACAGAAAAGAGAACGAAGAAGAGAACGAAGAAAAGAATGTCAAGCATCTTATACCACCGTAAGGGGTGAGTTTTGTCGCTTACGCAAAATAAACTTCGACGAACGATCCGCCGTAACGTGTACTGGGATATACATACAAGAGAGAGAGAGAGAGAGAGACAGAATGGGAGCGAGAAAGAGCGAAGTACGAACGAATGACAAAGAGAAGCAAGGGGAGAAAAGAGCAAAGGAAATAAGCGACAAGAGTAAAAATAGCTTAATGGGTGGAGTTGGGGGGAGGGAAGGGGGAGCGGAGGCGGAAAAAGGTCTCTTGCGGTACATTTGGGTTTTATTGAATATAACGCGTGTGGAACCCCAACTGGCTTTTCAAGACCCCCTTCGAACCACCCCATTCGCGAACCACCCACCACCCACCGACACCACTAAACCTTGTTCTCGCCGACAGTAGCGGCCGCTATGGTTATTACGGCATACGTTGGCTTATGGCATTTTTGCGTGCATTTAGACAGTTCTCTCTCTCTCTCTTTTTTTTCGGTACGTCTTTCCACCCCTTCGAGGCGAAAGCGTGCAAAGTTAACGGCCTCCCCGAGCGACTTCGAAAGTAAGCGCAGCCCAGGCTGGCTCCTCCGGTCTCGTTATCGAACTCGACTGCACGATCCGGACTTTTATACGGTCTCTCTTACCGCTCTTACTCTCCTGATCCTTGCCTCGAAAGGTTTCATTAGGGAAGGACCACGCGCGCGGATACTCCTCGCTCGCTGGCTCCCGAGAGTGAATGCTGCGAGAATCGCGGGATTGGGAGAAACTCTCGCTTCGGTGGATCGTGAGGTTCGAGAAATAATAACCCTCGTATACACCGTGCCGTTCGATTCGCGTTGCGCTTGTAATTATTTTCGAGCCACGGATCTCAGAAAACGTAAGCAGTTTCAAGACGGATGGAGACGGATCGAATCCGAGAAAGCAAGATGGATGACGCTAAGGAGGCTAATATTTATACATAATTAAGCGCGCGGTAAAACTTATCGTGGGGAAAGGAATCAGACTCGAGTAGATATCAGAATTCACAAGTATACCACGTATCCCACGAGCTCTAGATACTCCGTTCGCGAGACTCCCATTTTCTCCGGATTAGCGACCTGCTCGGTCGCGTAACGTGTGTCGTCTCTTTTTCACACGATAGGGAGGAGCATTCGAATGGCGATAATATGGGGATACTTAACTCTACATTTTTTTTTTTTTTTTTTTCTTGAAGCTGCTTCCGCCGCGCTTTTTGCTGGTACTTGTGTACGAGTGCGATGGAGAAATATATACCGATACCGAGATAAGAAAAGACGGCATCTCTCGGAACATCTGTCGATCGCGTCCAAAAAGAGAACGGAGGAACGAAGCCGGAGGTTGGAGGCTTTACGCAAACGTATTGCATAACCGTATCGTGCCGTTTCCAAGGCGCATCGCGCATTACGCGAGGATCAGAATGCTATGCCAGACGCAATACCTACGTACACCCGTCTATGATGTATGCCCATCCCGACGCATTTCAAAATATCGGAAACAGGAGAAAGATGTTTGCCAAGCTTTATCCTAAACTAGCAATGTGTTCTGCAAGATACACCTTTATTTTTCACTGTCCAAGTTTGTAATTTCTTGATTAGCGATGAAGAGCAATGCATATATAGTTACAACAACGACATACTCAAAAATTATCATTTTTTTATTTGTCTGTAAAAAAAAGAAAATTCTAATAATGATTTATTACTCATACACGCGAAGCAAGGATTAGCAAACGAAGCTAAAATATAATCATGGCAGATAAAATGTGTTTTTAAAATACACAGAAAGAATGGTTTTGCTGAAATATGTAAAAAATTAGCTGAATACATATTTGAAAGTAATTTTGTTTGATTATTAAAATAATTATGAAAGATGTCCAAACATGACGAAAAAGATTTTGAAAAAAATTTTGACATTCTAGCATCTAGTTTATGTGTCCAACATAATTATTTTCAGACCTGTATCCAGTTAAAATTTTACATACTTCAGTAAAATAGGTCTTTCCATATAAGAATAAATAATGTTGCTATCAAAGCTCAATTTATTAGTTATTAAAATGTAACAGCGTCCGATAAATAATTGTGATTTGAATGGTTCTATGAGCGTAAGATATTGAGGAATTGAGGTGTCACTCTTTCTTACCTACTTATATTAACCTTTTAAAGCACGGTATTACATACATATAGTATATGTCACTTAAAAATGAAAAAAAGTTTCTTTTATTCCAAGTTCTCTGCAACTTGGCACTTAGTAAAATTTTAAATCGCTGAATCCAAATCTAAAGTCAAAATTTCAAAATTCTTCTAAACATGTGTAAACAAACTTACATATAAAAATTTATATTCTAAACATATATAAAAAAATTTCTTCTAAACATATATTAAAACTTAATATCCGAGAGTTTTTGGGATCGCTGATTTCGAATCCGAAATTAAAATTTACAAAAATATTTGAAACACAAGAGACCAAAATCGTAAAATGTATATTTCATTAATTTTTTTTTCCTTTTTTATATTGCACCAATATTGTGCGCATGCTAATTGTAAGTTAATTTCTCACAATATCGTAAGAAAAAAAGTAAATTAATATAATAAAAACAGTAACTTCTGGATAAAGTAGACCTTCTTATTACAATACTTGTTTAGAAAGACACAACTAAAGGATTCTTCAATCACACTATTCTGTAGTACATTAAAAAAAAAGTTTCGAAAGTTAGTATCGAAAGAGAAATTACGGATTGTTTCTTGAAACAATATATGCGCAACAAACCCATACTAATACATAACTAACGTATGGAACTGTCACAAATAGGCATGTATTAGGTACAATAACGAAACAATAGAAAGTTGATAATATTTATGCAAGAAGACATAAACAAATATTGTTGAATTTTGATATTTAAAGTGGAAGAACAATTAGATTGTTGCTTTTAATTTGTACAGTTAATCAATTTTGTGAATTTTTACTTCATATTCATAACCAAAGATCCAAAACCCCTGTATATTAAATTTTAAGAAATTCTTATATATGGATAAATGTATCAAATGGTTAAAGCAGGTTTTTAATTTTAGCTAATTTTGTTTTATAGTAAATGTAATTTTATCTTTAATAACCAATTTTTAGCAATGACAGAAAAATTCAAACTATCTACTGATATTTATAAGTCATTTCTTTTCGTGATTAAAAAGTAATGATACTTTTATTCCTCTACAATCAGAGTAGAGGACACACACTAAATCGTTATACCAAAGTCGCATTTAAAAGAGATAAAGTATAAAATTTTAATGATTTAAAACATTCAAATTGGAAAATTTTGTTTCTTGAATTGTGTTGTTGTAATAAATAAGCGATATTTTCATAAATTTTATATAAAACGTTATGAAAATACGTATAATTATTGAAACAATTAATACGCTACTGATATTGACAAAAGAAGGCCGAATCAGAAATAGTTAATATCTGAAATATCTAAAATAAGTTTAAATAACATTTTAATATTAATCGCAATCGGTAATTAAGAGCTACGTTTGTTCCTGTTCGTATTCCATTTGAACGAAATTTCATTTAATGAAAGACAACATTCGGAGCACATCCAGTCTGCGGTGCGGATGCGAGGGTGGTGAGACCGGATCAAACAAAAGAAGTTATACGCGAACGTGTTACGGTATCGAGTTTTTCTAGTGCCTGAATCAGAATGCAGACTCGGCTTGGACCTACATACCTCCAGAAATATGCACATGATATTTGCATCAGTGCATGTGAATGGATAAAGCTACGTGCGCAACAGTTCGACAGAGTTTCTCAATCGCAACACTCACTCGGGCAACAGGTATTGTCCTGATTTCTGTTCACCATAATGTGCAATATATCGGTTAATAAATTGTTGACATTACAAAAAAATGTCATTGTTTCAATGAAAATTTTTACATCAATCGTATCATATGATTAATAATAAATAAATTATGATAAAATAAGTCAATTCTTACATCTGCAATACACGACAACTAGTGGCAATTATTCTTAAAGCATAAATTATTATATCCAAATATAATAGTATATTTAGCTTCTTGTTATGAGTTAAAACCTTTTCAAATTTCATGGTGTTTATTCAAATTTTGTAAAAGAATTCCCTGACAATTAATTATTGGTTTTCCAAAAATTTTATTTAAAATAAATTTATTTTATTATACCTTTTAATCATACAATCACAAAAGAAAGGCACGTAAGTTTTAAATATTAAATTTGAAAAAGTTAAAAAATGAAATAAATATAAATACAACAATTTATCTGCAATAATCTAGCTCACTCTCTCTCTCTCTCTCTCTCTCTCTAAAAGTACAAAATACAAAACGATTAAACACACAACACCAATTTAGAACGATATGCTTTATACCTTTTAATGTCACTGATTTTTTAATAAAAATTCACGAGTCATACGAAAATTTATGTCATATATGTGTATTCCGTATTTATTACTAATCGATTGTCGACATTTGGTATCATCAAAAATGAGAGAAAATGATAAAGAAATAATTTTTCCGGAAAGAGAGAAACAGAATTTAAATTTGACGGTAAAATTTCAAAAATTTCGCTAGTTCAAATAAAATTCCATAATTTTCAAGAATAAAAAAGAAATTCCCTGAAAATTCCTGGTTTTTCCAAGTAAACATTCTGGAATTTATTGAGATTAAAATAATTCGCCTTTAAGAAATATCGAATAGTCGAATTATCACTTTTCTCTGTTGACTTCATCAGCCTATGTACTCTAGATGTCGGCGCGGTTTCGCCGCGTGACAACCACTGATCGCCGGACAGCCAAACAATAAAGACCCACGTACAAAAGCCCAGTGGCATTCCTATCCATTCTCACATGCAGGGAGGTCGTCTGGACAATGCTAAAGCTCGCAAGCTCTGTACCAAGCCGGCAGGCTCGATATTAAAATACTTCGGCATATTCGCCGACAGAAGAGCGCAGGTGCCGAAAAAGTGCGATTGGCAAACTCTCTCAAAGGAATCGAAGGATCTTGCTCACGCCTGCGATTCACCGCGCGCCCCGGCTACAAGAAATTCCACGGATTCTGCTCGAACGTTGTCACAATGTGCCTGCTCGCGTTGGTGCGCTCTGTATCCTTTGATGTCCGGATAAGCTTATTGTTAATAAAAGCTTATTCGCGAGAAAGGAGCTCGAGAGTACATTGAATCTGCCATTCCTCGGAAACGGAAGTAAAATGCGTGCTCGATCCTCGAACGATGACGGCGACGAGGCGCGTATTTTGCGAATACGTCCGTTCGCATATCAATACCTCTCCATCGACGATATTTCACTGTAGTTTTATCCGTGCAATCATGACGTTTTGCGATATATTGAATAGACACATAGAAGCCAAATTCCATTTAATTATCAATCTCATCATTCTTCGATATTCATATGCCATATTTGTTCAAAAGCATGGCAAGAGACAATATTGCTGACACCTGCAGTTATTTCTAAAGCAATTGTAAATAATTTTTGGAATAAAATAGTAGGATTGTATCGCTAACTACCCCTACGAGAAGAATAGACTCAAAAGGACGTTATCGTGTACATTTACAACGATAATATTGTGACACGGGCACTATGAACGTTAATGGAAAGGGAGAGGGAGAGAGAAATCATTTTTGAAGGAAATATATTTTTATTGAAGTGCAAGCTCATGATACTAGATAGGTATACGAGGTACAAAAACACGCATACGATATTTACCAAATTTAGCGAAGTTTGTTGCGAATCGGCGGCTCGATAAGTAAATAGCAATATCGTAAAAATTTATCGCAATACTCAAATCCATTTCAAGACAGTCGACTGATAGTTAACGTGAGTTACGCAGTCATTACCAAAGCGTTGTGCGACTGCACGAACGAATTATTTGTCTGCGTTTATTACGCATGAATATTTACGAACCATAATTTAATGCGACTGCCTCTTCCGAAACCTTATAAATCTGAAAAGCGCTTAGGAGTACGTGAGGCAAATTTCTCGTTTGTAATAAACTGTGGAATTGTGTGGCGCCCGAGAAAATGACAGCGCCTTTGTTTCTGTACAATGAATTTACAGTCCTGTAGAGGACCGAAAACATTTTAATTTAATGCAACAAGAATATTACCGTCGAAGAGGAAACAGTACACTTTGATGTTACAATTATTTGTCAATTCTGTCTGTATTTTTCTTTAATAAGCGCATACATTTTTTTCTCCCTTTTACATGCAGTTTTTAATTTAATTCTTTATATTTATCTTCTTACATATATTTAAATTTTTATATATTTATATTTTCTATACATTTATCTAAAATTTTTGTAAATAGTTACTTAGCTTTAAAAGTAATTTTATAAAATAATTTCTTTGCTGTTCATAAGCATTATAAAACGTCCTATGAGGTTGTAAAGTCGCTCATAATGCAAATGGCTCACGACCATTTCACAATCCCTCTCCCTACATAATACACATAATTTTACATTTGTTTATAGGCCGAATCCACACACATATTCACAAATTAAATTCAATTACATTATTTGAAATTTGAAAGCTATATTCGAGATCTTCAAGCTATAGTTAAAAAATTAATATATAACATACTTCTCAAAATTATATAGAAAGTATACACTTGTAAAAATCGCTGCTACCTAAAACTCAAATTCAGCGTTTATAAAAACGCAGTGAACACCAATGATCAGTAACCATCCTACAATGTCTAAATACTCTAAATAGACCGTAACGAAGTAATTTAAACGATTGTTCTTAGAATTCAACGCAAATTATATGAGATATTATGATATCTCATATAATTTGCGTTGAATTCTAAGAACACCATTCCACACATGTCTCACGACTCTCGTTTTTCCTCTAAATAACAACAAATTTATTTCATAAATAAAACTTTGCGCGCAATTTTATCAAAATGAGGTAGTGTTAGGTAGTGTTATAGTGGATCAAAGATGGGCATAAGACCACTTATAAGAGCATCACGTAGTTTAGATAAGATAGTAAACTTATGATTATGATGTTGTATCGACACAAACACGCATCGCATTATATTTTAAAATTTGTATCGCTCATCTACTTCTCTCCTGTCTATACAAGACGCAAAAATACGTAACACTTTATATGCAATTAAATTGTTATTTAATCACTGACAACTGCAAACGATCAATCTTTTCAACGTTGTTATGAGTAATTTACCACGATGGATGCATTGATTTTTTTTCGTAATCGTAATACATATACAGGTACGTATAAAAACAAAAGTGTAATAAGTGCACCGTTTGTATGAATAATGGTTTTTTTTTATTTCGAGTTGGAGTCATAATAGGTTGATTTTTCGTAAACATGGGTATTAACGCTGAAATATAAACAAATATTGCATATATTGGATCAGGTTTAATTTTACTTATGTTAAATAAAATGCATTAATTAATTCTTTTTTTATGATACTCGATATAATTTATATCATATAAATATTAATAATAGCAAAATAATATTTAGGTTCACATTTTTTTTGTCGTTTTGCATTTTATTTTCTTATTAAAAAAATATCGCGCATACACTTTTTACGCAACAACTCGGCAGTTCGGTAATTACATCAAGAAGGTATAATAACTAACTCGTGTCTTATTTTAAACAAACGCTTTATTCTGCCCCGTGACTTATTCCGTAACGTATACATGGAACGAATCAACGTATCGTAAATATTAAAGTTTCTCTGCCTGCCCCTCGTCTATTGCTTATCCGAAGACATCCTATATATCGCACTTGGGATCCGAAGGCGGAGCGTGGAAGCTCGAAGGTATTGCCTTCAATATATATACGTGCTTTTGATATGTTTTAATTCGTATTGGGATACACGGCTCGTGAGTGGTCTGCGATTGGTATGGGTATAATCAGTACGGTGAGCCTCTGTGGCCTCTCCAACCCTCTATCAACCCCCGTATGTCTCAGGAGAGCTCAATCTTTCTCTTTTTCTAATCCTTCGTTCTTCTCTCTGTCTCTTCCTCTCTTTCTCTCTCTTTCTCTCTCTCTCTCTCTCTCTCTCTCTCGAAAGAAATTCAGAAACACTCCTGTGTGCACGTCACCATCGTCATATATATTTTACACACAAACGCACGCACAGCATTCATACAATATACAGATACCAATGCTAATAGGTATATAGATCTATATACGTTTGTGTATGTGTGTGTGTGTGTGTGTGTGTGTGTGTGTATGTGTTTGTGTGTATAAGATCATGCAGGAGCGACAGATGAAACGCCAAAAAGACGCACGGCACCATTACAGAGGGTGACGAGCGTATAACGGCGTTCCTCTGAATAATTGAAGTTCGATCCTCGCTTGTCGAGAATATTAATGGAACTCTCTCTCTCTCTCTCTCTCTCTCTCTCTCCATCCTTCCAGCAAACTACCCCCTACCAAGATTCTAAAGTGCTAACCCCACTCCTTATACTTTACATCTTCAGCTTCCATGAAAACTTATGATGCCACGATTAACGAATGGTAATTTGCCTATTAATTATTTACGGCGAAATTAACTTAAGACATTCATATGCACATCAACTTTACTTTTCTAGTGCATTTGAAGTTTTGACTTATCTCCGTTATATTATTACTTCATTGTAACGGGGGGGATAGCAAACAGGTGTCGCTTACGGTTAGCTAATGAGAGGTGCTTGGCGCTTGAGCGTTGACATTTTCATTAAACCTTGAGAACACGGTTACAAATTGCCTGCAAGTAGAGAAGCCGTTGCAAGAATCACATAATTAATAAAAGTCAATCAGTTACGCGAACGGAGCGCGGACACCCTTCAAGTATTTTAAAGTAAAATTAAAAATCTCCATTCTCGGATTTGACATTCTCATTAATGCCTTCATTACGCTTCATATCTAAGCACAAGCGCAATAAACTTTTTATTAATTATTCGGCTATCGAGCATGTATCTTAATATAGAGTAATTATATGTCATCTATTCGACTAAAAATCGTTACAAGCTGACGAAAAAGGTAGCAGATCTGACGTTAGGAAGAAAGAGAAAGAAAAGCGAGGTGCTAGTGAAGATTCTGAGTAGAACGAAGAGCTCTTTAACTGGCGCATGAGAGAGAGAGAAGACAGGACGCAGGAGTAGCATCTAGAAGGATATTAGTGGACTTCTGGAGGACGATGGAGATGGTGAATGCACACCAGGAGAGCCGCTTCCATTATAGACATAACCGCACTTTGCTACATTAGCTTTTATGTTAGTGCATTCCACCACGCGGCTCATCTATCTGTTAGTAATGTCCGGCTCTATGTTTCGTCCACAGTTACGTTTTCCAGTTGTATAACAGCGTAAACGTCTGAGCGGCAGTAACCATCGCCGTTCACGATACTCGGTCCACGCGGTCATTATTTGCAAGACGCCACAGATGTTTCACGGCTGTCTAACGAGAGGAAACGCAACTTGGTTAAACCCTTGTTATCTCTTGGTGACCTTCATCCAGGAAAACGACCGTCGCACAAATTCCTTAATTCATAATCAACTTCTCGGTAAATCCACCTCATATTGTAAAGAAAGAAATGGAAACAAGTTAGCATCTAAACTGAAAATTCGTTGAATTACATAATTTAAAATGCAAAAAAGTTTTAACTTTCTCTTTGTATCTATTGTGTTTGGATAATATTGGGAATTTGATTTTCCGTATCGCTAAATATCCTAATGCTCAACTCTAAGCTTTTCTGAAATTAATCCTTATCATATAGCATCTTTGATATATAATTCACATAATATATAAAATTCGATTCAAATTTCGAGGCCACAAAATAGGCGAAATTTAGGGTCACTCTTTTTACATACACTATAGTTATAGTCTTACTAAAAAAAATCTGGTTGCATTAATTGGAAATTTGGTAGATTCAGCTAGTATGTCTGTTCGAAAATGGACGAATCAGAATTCTTGAATCTAAAAATGATCAGATTCCTGAATTAATTTTTATACAAAACTAAAAACTGTACTGTCAAAGTAGATTTCTCATTTGCTTTCATCTTTGAATCCAATTTAATGATTCACGAGAGAAATAGTTTTATCAGTTAAAAATATCAATGCTGCGCCTTTTATTTTATATAGTTTTCTTCTTTCGAGAAACAGAACGCCGTTGCGTCCATCTAATGACATTGTCGGATGTTGCTGTACTAAAAGTTTGATAGATCCAATTAGAAAGTATTAACCAAATATCTTTATAGATATCATGCCTAAATGTTTTGATTGTATAGCAAAATATTTAATTATAATAATTAGAAATTTTGTTTAGGGGAGAGTTTAACAGTACCGACATCTTACAGTGCAGGAAAATTGCTATTAACACTAGGTAGCAGCAGTTTACTGCCATGTCTATTAACAGTACCTCCCTATGTAACATAATTGGGGAACTCCTATTTCCGTTTAGTAAAGAATACATTATCATATTTTCGTAACGTTTTAGTGTTTTCACTTATTTTTTTACTTTGATTCCTTCCTTTTTCTTTCTATAGGTATGTTTTTACATTGCAAAAATGACATTGATATGTAGTTTAAGAATTTAAGTATTCACTTTAATTTTAATTATCAAAAAATTTTATCTTTAAGTTTGAACAATTTGGTACAAAGAAACTGTCCGGTACTGGAAAACGATTTCTAAATTTTATGAAAATTTAACATTTTTATTTTTCTAAATAACTTATTTTTTGGAAATATTTTTAACTATAGATTCTCTAGTCTAATAAAGAATGTTTTAAAGTAGTATTATAGTTAATGAAAATCAATTATTCTGAACCACTTTAAAATTATAATAAAGAAAAAACTTGTTGGGTAGAATAAGTCTTAGAACTGTAAAACTCTCCCCTACTTAAAATTTGCTTCACCAAAAATTAATTACAGTCTTATTCATGATTGTTCCTTCTGTGTATATTAAATAAACAATTTAATATACATTTAATATATAAACAAAAACTGAATCTAAACAGTATGTCATTAAATATCGAAAACATATATCCGAATAAAAAACTTTTAGGGCTGGAGTAAAAAACCGTTTTTACTCAAATTAGTCACATAGTTTTTCTTGATCATTTTTTTCATCTCTATTTGATCAAATTCAAGAATTGAGTACACCTGAAGGAAATTAACATTATCCTAGTTATTAATGAAACGGATACTTCCGCACAGACGGAATATACCGGCCGACCGATGCGCGTGGCAACCTCTGCAGACGCATTTAATAAAATCCAATTTAGCGATGGGTCGAGCCACCAAAATTAGGCGGTCGTGCAAGGGCGCGTGTACGCGGTCCGGCAAGCACCGAGGATTCACCCTCCAACAATTCTGGAAATTCCTGCAAATAACTCCCGCGCTTCTATGACTCGAATCGACCGCCACTGTGTTGGCCACCGCTGCGCCGTTCCGCGCGCCGTGTCGTGAAACCAACGATAGAAGGAACATTGCGGAGCTACGACTTACGAGCCTTTGATTACATCGCGAGATGGTGAGAAAGAACTAGAATTAGAGAACGGAGAGCATAAAGAGGCGAGGCGAATTGTACGAGTTGTTGTGAAAATTATTTCATATCAAGAGACGCGGTCGCGTCTCGCGCCAAGTGAACGCGCAGCGAAGAGATCGTATTAACTATATTACATGTTTTCGTATACACGTAATATTAATATAGATGAAAAAAAGATGAAAAAAGAGTAAAATGCGAACAGATTTACTCTCATAAATCTGTCGTTATTTATATGTAGAGCAAGGTATAAAAAGAATTTAACAGGGCAAAGTAAACTTTACTTTTCTTGATTATAATAATTTCATGTTTTCATAATATGATGCTGCAGAGCTATTTTCCTTATAGTACATGCGTTGGCAAACTAAAAACAGATCGTACCGTAGCTCGGATATTTCATCTCGCAATTCATTTTTCTTCGTACATTACATTACTCGGAATTATTCCGGCATATAATCACGTCGGTATGACGTTACGCATTATAATGATAAAATTTTTCTTTGTGCGATATGTCAAAATGGACAATACTCTTTGTACCATAAAGTAATTTTTTATATTTTAATATTATTAATATCTCCTTCCCCTTCCGTGCACACATGTTAAAACGTTTTATCTGTTGTGTGCAAAACGATCACGTGGAATGTGCATATATGTTCGAATTCAGATAAATTTGTAATATTTTATTAAAATTAAAAGTCTCGGGGGCAGAAAAGAGTGAAGAAGAATAACTCACTAAACCGTGAAACGTACATTTTATAATAATTAAATAATATTTTAAATCATTAGTAGAAAACTTTGTAGAAATATATATTTTTTAATTGTATTCTTTATTAAGCTTCTACTCGAAATGTTATCCCTAAAAATGTAAAACCATTTGATCGAAATAGATATCGTAATAGATCTTGTAAACAAAAATGGTAAAGTGGCTCGTATTACAATTAAAAATAAATAAGAATAAAGACTAAAACCTATGAGTAATAATAAGATATCAAATATAAAATATATGTGTATTTAATGTACAGTGATAAAGTATAACAGATTCTATAAATATAAGCTAATGGTAAACTGAAAATTTTACTTTTCCCGTAGCTTAATGCATTATTGCTGTGAGAGCGCTTCATTTGACTCGATAAAATTAACGCAATTAATCACATGAATTGTTTCATTGTAATTAGTACGTATACACAGTGGTTATAAAGTTTCCACTGATTTTCTGTAAAACGTGCAAATGACACTATCTAACGTGTAACAGCTAAATCTTATATTACATTCTTGCATGAATCTTCTTCTAATAAGCCAAGTTTCATCCATCATGTCCGTACCAAATTTCATGAGTTTATTTATCGTGGTTGTTTATTAGTGATTTGTTTTTGCAAGCGGGTTTTTTGTTGATGGTAGTTCTAGAAGAACAACACGTTACGCGATCAAGTTTTGTGTTAAACTTGGAAAAGTGGATCTGAAACAGTAGAAATGATTCGATAAGCATACCAAAGCGAAGCACTCACTGAGAGAAAAAATTGTAATGGTGGCAACTATAAGGAGACAACCATACAAATTTTGTTAATAGAATTATAATATACAGTTAAGTGAACTATATTATAGTTATTGCAACTAAGTTAATGGTTAAGAGGATTAATAAAAAATAGTTGAAATTACTATATTATATAATATATTTCAACTGTTTTGTTTTAGTTCTCTTAACCATTAACTTAATTGCAATAACTATAATATAATTCATTTAACTATATACATATATTATAATTCTATTAACAAAATTTGTATGGTTTTCCTCTTGTAGTTGCCACCACTACAATTTTTCTCTCAGTGTTGTTTCGTATGGGTAGGAAAAAATTCACCGCGGGCCACAAAACTCCGCTTTCAAAAAACTCGAGTGAAGATACTCAGTAATGTTTTTCAATTGCAGAGATAATTTTTCGAGAATTTGTCCCTGAGGGACAAATAGTAAATGTTGCATTTTGTGCATTTTGAATAGCGTGAGTACGATCGAAAATATTGAAATCTGACTAAATCTTGTTGCACGGCAATATACCATCTCACAATGCGACATTTGTTCGTCACTTTCTCGTCTATAAAAATATCACTGTGCTTACCACCCTTACCACCCTCATCACCGCTCTCAATTCCCCTAATTTGGCACTAGCCGATTATTTTTTTATTTCCGGAACTAAAATTGAAGTTGAAAGGCAGACGTTTTGATGACATTGCGACTATTCAGAAAAGTGTAACCGAGACGCTGAACACGCTTACAGCAGACAATTTCAAGCGCGGCATAAAACAATTGCAAGAACATGCCACCAAGTGTATTGAATTAGGTTGTATAAAATTAAGCAATAAAAGTTTCTGTACAGCGAATTGTTCTCTTTTTATGAAATTAATCCAGAAATTCATATCCGCACTGTGTATGACTGCAGTGTAATATAAAATGAAATATTAGATAAAACTCGATCGTTGTCTTTATTTTAGATATGCAATACGTATTTAAACAAATAAATATTGTATTTAAAGGCAAAATTAACGTGCTTATGCACGACTATGAAAAGTCGTTATTGCGCGATATTTCACGCGAATGAGCAACCAAAAGTAAAACCTCCCCCTCTCCCCCCTCCCTTTCCAATATTCCATGGTCTGTAATACGAACGGCCAGAATACGAGTTCGAGGATAATTAAGGTTCAGGAGAAGCTGTGCTACGGCTTTTGTATCCGGCCGAAGTGCACGTTTGGCCGAAGTGCGGCGGCAGAGCGGCGGCGAAGAGATGTCGGAGGTGGATCCTGATTTAGCACACGAACGAATTTATATCAGACTTCTGCCGTTAATTAAGCAATCTCAGAAAGATTCTAACGGAGCGACACCTCATTCGCTTTCTCTCTCACTCCCTTCCACCGATTTTCCTTGTTCTTTATTACGCACTTCTTGTCCTCTGTCGCTGCATCCTTCGTTTACCATTTCCCCTTTATCCCTCCGTAGCTAGATTTGAACTCGGTAGTTCCAAAACAGAGTTTTCGCCCGACCCCTGCCTCGACCTCCAACGACGCCTTCTCCATCACTTCCACTCTAGACCGCTCCCTTTCCCCCCATTCACGTTAGTCGCTCTCGTTTTATTTCTCCTCCGACTTCTTTGCGTCCCGTTTGCTCCATCGAAATTATACGTAAGTAATTTATAATTTAGATGTCAGAGCGCCGTACGTATGTACATGCGTGTACGCCGGCTGATTTCGCTTTAACAAAGACGTTGTTTGCCAGCACAAATGTGAACGCGAAGAAAATACGAGGAGGTAACCACTTAATGTAATTGTGGGACAGTGTCTTCGAAATCATTATGAAATCCTCATGTAATCATTTTGCAATCAGATGTAATCATGAAGTCAGATGAAATCACCAGAAATCATAATGAAATCATATGAAATCATTAGAAATCAGCAAAAATCATTTGTAAATCAGTAGAAATTATTTTGGTTTTCCGTGTAATCATTGGAAATTATGTGTATTATCATGATATTTACAATGAAATCATGTATAATAAGATCATCATGAAATTTGATAAAATCAGTACAAGCTTTTGACTTCTAATCAATTTTCCATGCCGTCTCTAAAAAAAGGTCATTAAAAATTTTTATACCTATTTTCTGAGTGGTTACCCCTCAATTTTATTTTATTTGAAAGAAATTAGCAATCAATAATGGCATTTCTAGTCAAATAAAATAACTTTTAATCACAAAAAATCTGATAATTACATATGCAATCACGAAAAATCATTGTGCAATCAGATGAAATCATTTGTAATCAGATGAAATCACATGAAATCATGTAATCTGTGAGACAACATTTTTAACTTAGTGGTTACCCCTTCGAGAAAATGTATTTTTATAGGATGTTTTTCCAGACACAGAAGACAACGTTAATGAAAGAAAAATTGTTGCTTTAACTGCAAATTATTGAGTAAAATATCAGTCACTTTCAATTAGAATTGACAATAAAATTCGTAATTTCCAAAAATCACATTAATCTAAATTGCTCACGACACGAGATTCGCGTGGAACCTGCTTTATGGATTAAATCGAAACTTTGTCATCATTCTAATTGCTCGAGTGGCTGTATTATCCATCGGCGTACAACATCCGAAACTTTGCCGGCAGTTTATGTTATGAGCTGCGGCACGGTACGATAATCTTCTAGGAAAATCCTTCCAACATAGAACCGTCACTTGGCATACCACTTCCAACATTAGTTGTCAACACCGCCGCAAAAGTTGTCTCAAGCTCACACAGCGTTACAATTTTTATCTTTCTATGCCTTTCTTATTAACCTGAGGACTCTATGTTTTTATACATGATATATTATTTTTATCGTTCTCTTTTTTTCTACTTAATCCTACATTACGTTCAGTGTGTGTGTGTGTGTGTGTGTGTGTTGTGCTTGGAATTTGAAATTATCTAGATAAAAATAAGACCAATTACACGTCTTAAAAACATATCTTAGATAAAATAAATAAAATTATGGATATTATGAAGAAAATATCACTGTTGAGCAATACAATTTAGGACAAAGAAATAATATATTCATTCATTTATTTCTTAAAATCAAGTCTTTCAAATAACTTAATATGACAAAAAATGTTCCTCTTCGAATCAATATACAAATAAAGATCAAAGTAGAAAAGAAATAACTCACATTACGATAACAAAGTTCCTTATAGAAGTTTTCCAATTATTTATTGTTTTGGGACAACTTTTACATTATGATATGATTTTCTGATCAATATTGATATCTATAATAATCTGTTATCATTTTGAAAAATTCGCCAATTAGGATAAATAGTAACTTGACAGTTAGGACTAAGGCCAATACTTATTCTCGTTATTGTTGATATTTACTTAAATAATTTGAAAAAAATATCATCCCTTTATTTAAGATAAAAATAGAAATAATATACATTCAAATAATATAAATAAAGATAAGATAAAGCCATTTATTCATCTAGATAATCATCTAGATTATTTTATATAGATAGATAGTTAACATAACAGCAAGCACTGTTATGTTAACCCTGTGCACAGAGAAAAATCATAACGGATTGATAACCATACGAATATAGTTAAAGGTTAATTAATAATATAAATATATTTTTTGTACATAACAGCGATTAATAAGCATATTAATCAGTGGATATGTAAAATGCAACTATACGAATATTTCTAAGTAGATATGATCAGATCAAGCATATGACAAATTGCACGATCGAATAGCTATATTAAGTCCTCCGAGCAATTACTGATCTTATAAATTAAAATATATTTTTAGTCTAAGTTTACAGATGTGCTACCATTGACAACGTTGGGCAATTCATAATCGTATGATTGCAATATTAATACGATATAGTAGTGGTTATATTAAGCATGCAATATTGAATGAACCATATTTATAGATAATACTCTAATCTTTCCTTTTTGTGTGGAGTGCTAATAGGGATAAATTTTCATTCAAGTGCTAATTCAAGTTCAGCAGTTTTTGTTTTTTATTAAAATTTTGATAACTTATTGTAACATTCAATAAGATTTTGTTTACATTAAAATAGTGTTACTTATTCCAATTATTCCAACATCTTGCGACGTATAAAGTATTAAAAAAAACGTGTAAAAAAATTGTGAAAAGTTTGAAAAAGTTCTTAAATTTATAAGTGAATTTACACCCAGAATAGTTTTAGTACAAAAAAGATATGAATAGTACACTCTAAAGTTAAAGAAGAAAGCTTTTAATGAGCACGCAAAAGACTATTTCCTATAACATTCTTAAGAGTGTCATCTAGGAGTACTACGAAATTACCTAACCTCGTCAACAGGACACGGGAACGGAACGAGATTTCGAGAGACGGTGAAAATTGCATCAGGGCTCTCATCCCCCTTCCACTTCCGCTTCGGTCCGGAAAAATATTCAGAGTGGACCCGAACCGGCTGGGGATGCGAGCGAGGTGGGCTTACACGGACGCACCCTCACGAATGTCCCGTAAAATATTCGAAATCCATATCGGGATATTTACAGAGGTGACTGAGCCTCTCGGTGTGTCGTAACGCCGACGAGGTTTATTATATTTCAGACGTGTCTCTTCCTGCCGGCTCCGCAGGGGGTGACACTTTCCCATCGTGGAGAAATGGGAAGAGAGAAAGCCAAGTGCAACGAAAGGCTGCGAGCGAGTGGAAGGATTCTTTCACGTCAGGATATTTACATCCTGCCGTGACGCAAGCGCTGAGGAATAATTAAAGGCCACCATTGGCGACAAACTTCCCTGAACGTGTAATTGACGTGTAATTCGGTGGGTATTTAACTTCGTAATGCAGAAATTACGGAAGCCCGGATATAGACGTGTTATTTTAAGTATACGGAGATATGTGCAAAAAGATTATCTCGATGATACAATAACGCCAAGATATAATAACAAGCTTTATGCAAGAGAAAAATTGATTGCTCGCTTATGCGTTAGAGGTGAACGTTATCAAAACGCGGCATACGAGCAAATTCCGCGTATAACCAGTATTTACAAAGAAGGGCTGAGATCGTATGCATCGTAACGGTAGTAGGAGAGGAGTGGGAGGGTGGTTTATTATATTTTCGACATAACTCGTCTACCCAGCCAATAAGAGGCGCAGACGCGTCTATCGGAGGAGCTGGCTCCCGGTATCGAAAAGGAACGATGCGATGGAAGAACACTGGAGAAAGGAAAAACGCGAAGGGAGGGAGGGAGAGAGAATACTACGCGCCGCGTCGCGTCGCGCCGCCGGCGAAAAGAAGCAACATTTTTCAGTCTGGCATCCATGAATCTGAAATTGAGTGGATCAACCATCTGCGTCGCTGTTTTCTTCTTACTTACGTACAGACTTTTGAATGTACAACGGTGAACATACGACATCTTCGGACAGACGCTATGAATACTGTGGATTCTCTTCTTTATCAATGCGTTTCTCGTTTCCCATCGCAAAATAATGATAATTATACATGCGACAGCCTTTGTTAAAAAAAATTGAGTGAAAGAAACAGAAATAAAAATAACAAGTATGAAAAAATATTATTGAAATTTTTAAAAAATCAAGATTTAGATGAATAACGTTTTGTAAAATTCTGGCAATAAACGGAACAAAACAATCATAGTTGAATTAACAAGAAGATATGTTTTTTGGTTAAGAAAATTTTAGTGATAATAAATAGAATTTCTAGTTATAATCGAATATTTTGATGCAATCGGAACATTTAGATATGAAGACTATAAAGATTTGGTTAACTTTCCGCTTATTAGATCTATACTACAAAACTTTCGGCATATAGTAGGTACGCGATATCGTCATCAGATGAATTCCGTGTCTCAAAAAGAAAACCACACATGATAGAATAAAAAGACGCAGTATTATAAAACTTTTCAGCTAATTCTAATAAAATAATTTCTCTTCCGAATCCCCAAAATTGAATTCGAAGACGAAAGCGAATAAGAAATGTATATTGACATTACTGTTTTTAATTTTGTACAAAAATTAATTGAGGAATCTAATAATTCCTACGAGAATACTGATTCGTTTCGAATAGACATATTAGTCGATTCTACCGAATTTCCAATTAACGCAACCAGTTTTTTTCTTTGTAATCGGAATCAGAATGTGTGCAATTAAATTTGTCTGGTTATCTCAACCAGAATGCGAGTAATCAAATTGTCTGGTTATTTTAATGAAAATTATGGATCGCTCATATTTCATGAAACTGTCAGCTTGTTACATCCATATTTCAGATTAATTGAACCAATTTCTTTTCCAGTGTAGAAAGCTAATTCTATTATTAAAAGGACACGCGCGGTAATGGTATCACACTGGTTTATCCATTTTGCAAACATTAGTAGAAATACGAATGAAAAGACAAGAAAGCTGGAGACCATCGAAATGCCGCGTAACGCACGAAAAATAAGAGAGCGCGCAAGGGATGGATTCACCCCGTCGCAAGGGGAAAATGCTGGGTCGGCGACACAATGGAGAGCAGACGCTTTGGACTTTGTCGCCTCATTTCTCCGTTTAGTGCGCGTCCTCTCTTCCTTCCTTTAATATCATCGGCTTTCCGGGAACGCGAAGCACTCCCTCTCTCTTTCGTCTCTACCCTTATCTTTCCTCTTTTTCTTTTCCCCGCATGTTTCAGTTTCTCTTCTCACTTTCGGACTTGCCCCATTCCAATGATAAAACCGAACCCCCTTCTTTCTCATTCTCCTACGACACGTCCTTCTCGACTTTTTCCGTACAAACGTGTACAAACGGGAAACACATTGAAATTTGTACTCGTTACTCGGAGGAATCCAATACCAATCAAGTGGACTAATTCACCACATTATGTCACACATTTTGCTATTTGTTAAATATATATTACAAATACAACTTTCATCATGACCTTCCAAATAGAATTATTAGTCTTATGGGATAAACTGAATGAATTCTTTTGAGAGTAATTTCCTCGAATTGAAGATCTATACCGTTTCTAACGGAATTAACCGCAATCAGTGCAGTTAATTGTATGTGAAACGAAATATTGCGGATTATATAAACGTGATAAAATTCCAAGTTTAGTTCATTTGACAATAGATCAAATCGCCATCAAATATACTATCTTTTTTTCTTTTATTAATTTACCAATTCGGTAAAAAAGAATGTGTAATTCTACACTGTTCTCATTTTGAGTATTCATTATACATACATACATACATACATACATACACTATCGCTCATTAATTTCAATACACTCCCAGATTCTAATCTTTTCCATAAAAGATGAACATGATACATATATTTTGCACAGAAATAAGTTTACTTGCTATTATGAACACTTTCAGCACTTGCAACCCATCGTATTTATACATTATTTATAAAAACATCATTGAAAACTTTTCTTTTCGAAGAAACTGGGCTAATAGCTGGTTAGTATCTGATCCTTGGAAATAAATAAAATACGCATGCAAAGTCACGAGGTGCTCGTAATAATATCAGATATGTGCCCAATGTTATTTTGAAACTGATTCGTCAACACATACACAGTGAAAGAACTTCGGTGGATACTTTGATGAAAGAAAAATTTAAGGAAATCAAGACTCTATTTCTTTGTAAACAATGTATACAAATACAAAACATGTTTATTTGCTTAAATAAATCTATATTCATCACAAAATAGCTTCTATTATTCATTACTTTCCGAAAAATCAACGATTTTTGAGTGGTGTATTAAAATTAATGAGCGGGAGTGTACATACATATATAAATACATATATATATATATATGTACATGTATAAATTAAATAATGTTAAAATACACTACTTTTTCCTTCAAATTATCATTTTTAATTAAATAAAATTCAAGAATGGAAAGTAACAAATTACTTTCCATTACTTTTTTGTAATAATAGTTAATGACATTATAATTTTTGATAATGTTAATTTGTGTTGAAATGTAATGCCAGAGTTGGAATAGTCACTTTGGCAAGTAACTCGTTATCATTACATGTTACTCATTGAAAAAAAGTAACTCGTTAGTCGACTCGTTATGTATTAAACAAAACTAACGTATTATGAAAATGTGACTTTTATTCGTTATATAATGAGCCATTGAGTTAACTTTTTATTAAATAATAGTAATGAGTTACTTGTAAAAAGTGACTAGCCCAATTTTAGCCTTCCTATACCATTATAAAATATTGTATGTGTGCGTTTAACATTATTATTACATTATTATTATAAAGTAAAACAAAAATAACAGCGACTCATTGTTTATAAAACACGCGTTACTTTCCTTGATAAAATTTATATCATACAAATAATGTTAAGCAGATCTCAAATCAAATAAATTTTCGTTCGAGTCTATAATAAAACTCATTGTTTGAATTACTACTTCATGAGGACAGTGCATTGATATCAGTAGCATTGATATCAGTAGAAAAAAACTACGGTACGTTTTGAATGTATTGGAACATCAGTTTTTCAACGGGAAGACAAATATTCATATTTTTGTAGCTACTACCATCAGATAGCTACATCGAGCGATATTCATTAAGAAATAATATTAGAACGATAGAGAAAATAAATCCGGAAAATTTGCGCGCCAAAAATTTTCGACAAAATTCCATACTTTTACTTGTGTTCTCCCCTTCCGCCATTCCCCCTCTTTCTCCTTTTCTCTTCTTCTATTCTTTTGTTCGACGACGTGAAACCGAGAGTAAACTCCGGAAATTCTTTGTTACCTTTGTAATCGCGAACGCACGATAAAGTAATTACACGGCATAGAACAAAAGCTGCACTGCGCACGATTCCAAAGATAACAATTACTCTGTTAGTGTGTCTGCTGTAACTTCTTGGCGTCTGATCTTTTTCAGGACGTAATTCTAAATCTCTTATGTGTTTTAAAAAGATTTAGAATGACTGCATCGATAAAATAACAACATAAATTATTCGTGTTTATTTAAAATCTACTTGAGATGAAAAAAAGCTTTACTTTGGTAATGTGTAATAATATGATAACAATTTTCGCCTTAAAAATATAATTTTCTATCTTTTATCAATTGTTTGTAGTATTTGAACAAGTCTGTAAATTCCATTAATAACAAAATATATCCTCTTCAAGAACTTAGAAAATATTATTTGAAAAAATGTAAGGTATCGTAAAATAATATGTTATAAAAATAGTTTTTAAGTCTTTAAACGTAACTTCAAAACTGATGCGAAATACAAAAATGTGATATCAGATATCTCATTACCAAAAGGGAGCAAAGTAAATAAAATTTTAAAAATTACGCTCCCCGGTGAAAAAGAAAGTCAGAGTTTTCGAATAGATGTTCACAAACAGGCAGCACAGCCAAGATGGAATTAAAAAAAAAATAGCGGCCTAACCATTTTTCGCATTACCAGAAGCCATTGGTTTAAACCTCGCTAAATGATAATCGAAATTAATGTGAATTTTGCAGGTTTCCGTTTGCGGATTTCCTCCTCCTTCCCGCTTTTCTCTCCCTTTCTCGTTTCTCACTTTGAACATTTCACCTCTCGCCTATTTTTCTCGTCTCCTGCACCGCCGCCTAAACCACCTTCGAAGCTAACGAAACGAAGAATAAATGCAGGCCGGTCTATTTTGAATGTATCCGAGTAGCAGCGCCGACAGGAAGATAAGTATTCGCGCCGCGCCCCCGCCAGCCCCGTCGCTCCAGTGCCGCTGCTGCCTTTCCAACCCCCGACCAAAATCCACGGAAGCGCGATAAAGTAATTGCGGTACAAAGTATGAAATATGCAGGAGGTCATGGGGGACGCAGGCAACTTCTGGAAGATGAAGAGAGGAGGCGCCGCAGAAGGATGCGCAGCCAAGGGTGTCGGTGGATGGATCGGCGTGAAAGGGATGAGGCTCGAAGCCCGACGCGGACGAGGGCTGCCACGAATTATAAGTTTTAATTACTCGAAGATGAGCGGATGGATTACTTCATACTTCTTTCTAGAACTCACTTTTAACGGGTTGTCGGCTCTGACTGCTATCACTGACAGCTTTTATATATTGCCGTTAGGAGGGAGAGAGAGAGAGAAATGCGCACGTCCCTAACATCGTCGTCGACATCGTCGTTGGTCTTTGGCAGCCCGATAAAAATCGATCGGGGGCCGCGTGCTCGACAGGCGCGACGATAATTTATCATCGCCGGAACCGCGCAAGATTTTGCGTAACCGGAGGGCGAGCCAAAGCCGTTGCTCGCAGAAATTGGCCGTTCGTGAAATTGATTACGCAATGTTCGCCAAAGTGTGGCTTCTCGATCCCCCTCCCCCCTCTCCCTCCGCCCATGCCAACGCTCACCCCCGGCGCTATCTTTGCTCATTAACCGCACGCTGCGTAGTAAATTTAAGCGACGCGCTCTCGTCGCTCGAGTTGATCTTTCGAAATTCGTTCGATGCGAATAGGTAATAATAGACGACCTTGTACGCTCGGTAGTTTTATTTAACGCACCGCCAATGATTATGAGTAACGACACTGGATATTGAAGTAAAAAACTTTACGGCTTCATCATATAATCGCAAAGTGTCCATTATCAATCTACTGTATCCCTACATGGAAGAAGCAATCATGATTGAATTAACAATAAGATATATGTTTGGTTAAACAAATTTTAGTGGAAATAAACAGTTTCTAGCTATTATAATTAAGGGGTTACATTATATCTTCTCAATTTTCAATAATTTTTTTTTAAATCTTAAATCAATCTTTACGTCTAGAATATGAGAAAAAAGTGGAAAATTGCCTAAAAACATAATTATTCACATAAATTCTCTTTGTCAAACTTTAAACGCATTTTTTCGAAAAAAAAATTTTTTTAAACATCTGGGCACGATAATTTTTAACCATTTTCAATCTTTTTTGATCAATTAAGTTTTCACTTATAATTCTCTGTGATCTATCGGGCCATTTAAAAAATGTTTTATTGTAACAATTTTTATAAACATGTAAAGATCGAAAATTTTGGTATGCAAATAGAACTTTTAGGTATAAGGAGATTTGGTTAACACTTTCTAGAATCTATAAAATTTTTGGTGTATAGCACTAACAGTTTGCAGTATCATTAGATGGACATGACGGTATTTTATTTATATTTTTATATTAGAAAAATATCACATACAAAGAACAAAAAGCATTATGAGAGCATTAGGATTATGAGATTTTTCATATTGATACTTTAATAAATAGCGAATCCCCAAAATTAAGTTGAAGACGAAAGCAAGTAAAAAGCGAATCTTGACAGTACTGTTTTTAGTTCTGTACAAAAATTAATTGAGGAATCTGATAATTTCTATAAGAATCTGATTCGTTTCGAGTAGACATACTGATTGAATCTATTAGATTTCCAATTAATGTAACCACCCTCTCAGAAAATTTCTGATAATAAGACAAAAATATTCTTGACGTACTTATAATCTTATTGCAACCTTGTGCAATATAAAATATAAAGCAATATTAAGATGAAGTCTATAATTCCTATTCTCCTTCATCGAATTAAATAAGAGTGGCTTATTATTTTGAAACAAGAGTAACACGTATAAATTTCAAATCATGTATATTCTTATATTTAGAATAAAAATTTCAAATCATATATATTCTTATATTTAGAATAAAAATTTATTCGATGTTATAACAGTACAATAATTAATCACTATGCAATTCAGGGTACCATCGATAGAAGATTGTGCGAACAAGTGGTCTCTCATAGGAAAGATTTACATGAGATGCATTGTAACCAATGCGTCCGCGGAAATTTAGCAGTCTTTGCTTACGCGTGTAACGTAAATCCTTATGAATCCTTTTGCCTACGGGATAAGGTATTTGGTATTTACGAAGCGATCAGCTCCCTTGTGGGTTTTCGTGATATTTTATAAAGAAATTCTTCAAATTTTCCTCGGATCAATCTATTGTTAAATCACGAATATTACAAGATTCGCCACAAATTTCCATCTAATTTCGTCTAATCTAAATCTGTTTGAGCAATATGTTTGATGGGACAGCAACAGATTATTATATTCTAGATTTAAAAATTTTTCCATTTAACCCTTAAACACATTTTGTCCGAGGAAATACGTTAACATATGTATTTTTCGTGTGGTTGATTTCCACTCAAATTTGAGAAGCTATAATTTTAGTTTCAATCAATATTTTTCAACAATCTTTTTTTTTAAGGAAAGTTCAGAATCTCAGAATTGTGACTGCACAATCGGCATTGCAGAAAAATGATTTATTGTGAAGTTATAAAGGAAACACTATTAAGCAAAAATGAAAAATTGTTCAAAAATCCACTTTTCTTTAAAACAATCATATTTTAAAATACGGCGTTTTAAAGTTAAAGTCCTACTTAAAAAAGAAATTAGGGCATTGTCATTCCATTTAAAAAATATAATATGTAACAAGAAGAATATGAGGTATTTTTGATTAACTCAAGATGGCTAAAATTGAAAGTTGATGTGTTTCATAATATATTTCGGACTCCGTGCAGAAGCCCCCTTCTCCACAGCGCTGTATAGTATTCTAACTTTAGGCAGAGTAAATACGAGTAACATATGCGAACGGACATGTTCGAACGTGTTTTGTCCGGTTTTTAAATATATGATTACTTACAAAACAGTTACACTCACACACTATAAGGGTCCCATTGACCCCAACAAAGCTTTGCTGCCGTGCCGTTCGAACTGTAGTTGACCAAAAAAGTTGATCAACCATATCAATCGAAAGGGGAAATTTCAAACTTCTTTAACACCTTGGTCCGAACCTTCTATCTTATTCCGTTTTCACATAGCAAACGATTGAAATTTTAAAGGGGGTTCCAGACCCCCTTATGTATTTAAGGATTAAGAATAAAATATTCTTCCCCTAACAATAATTGTAATTGCGCTATGATGCTCCGATTTTAAGTTATGATACATGGAAGAGTAATAGCACTGAATCCAAAAATCTTTTCTGTAAATGGCAGATTTCTTTCCAGTGGTCGCAGTCAAAATACGAGTAACCAAATTTGTCTGGTTATTTTAATAAAAATTCTGGATCGTTTATGTTTTATCAAACTCTCAGGTTATTATATATCCATATTTTAGATTAATTCAACCAATTTTTTTCAATGTAAGATAGCTTATATTTGCTGTGTATAACTTCTAAGAGTATCATAGTTGTAGACAACGACTTGTCTGCATCCAGCAACGGATTCAACGCAAGCTTTAAATCGGTATTATCCATTCAAGACAGTCGGCGACGAATAGAAACAGCTTTTTCACGAGGGAAATCGCGCACGGATGTCTCTTTAGTCGAGGACAGAGCCGGGGGCCAGGGCGGTTGTCGGAGCTCATTAAGGACAGACCGGGAGCTCGAACCAGCGCATCTCCAATTAACCGGCGATGTTCTAGCGCGTGCTACCGGGTAATCGACCCCCTCGGGGCGCACGTACTCCGCACTACTATCTGCCATCGAAGCACCGACATACGACGGCAATAAAAGCCGAGCCGCACCGAGTTTTCAAACCGTAAATTCAGTTTTATCGAAACGTCTTATTGGCTCACGTACAGTTGCACCGGGACGCGCTGGGCGCGCGCGTAAAAAAAACAGTGACTTTCATGTCTTAGTCGAATGAATGAGGCATTCATCTTAATACATCTCTTGCTCGCGAATTAAAGCAAATTATTCTGAGGGAACGTTTATTGTTTAGATTCTCTGAATAGCTCCAACAAATTCTTATAATACTAAAGCACTAAAATATTCAACATGTAATTTGACATTTTTCTCATATACCATGAGAAATTAGATGACTAACAGTAAATTAGTAACGTACTGAATAAATATTCCAATTCGATAACAACCTTTCTGATTAATTTCCTTGATACTACATGAATCCAATATCTGTCCTTGAATCGACGTTAACTTGTTGGTATTAGTGCGATCGAATCTTATTTTACAATATATTGAATTAATGTCACGCGTTTCAGCGTTTTTTTTTTTAATATATAAATATGACAACGGGTAAACTATTTACAAAATGTGTGTTTACGAAATGGTTTGACAGTCACTGATCGAAAACATATCAATTTTACGGGGAATATTATTCGCTCAAATGAATGTGTCAATGTGAATCATAAATATGTGAGAGAAGAAGAGCGATATAGTTAACGCGTCAGTTTATAAATAAAAAGAAAGTGTGCACCATGTTACATAATAAAAAAATGTAATGTGATTGGAAATGCAATACTGCAATACTGCCAGGTACATATGAGGCAAGAAAAATACTCTGCCTAAATGGCGTATCTAAACGGCGGCGTTCTTTTAAATTGGTTCATTCATTTAGCTAAAAGTTTTCAACGTCAAAGGCGAGTGTGTCGAAAGCCGACAACGCGCTTGCAAAAGTGCTTTACGCCAAAAGCAAGATTACTTAATATCAGCCCTCGTTAAAGCTGCAAAATATTAATAGAGACTTCACGGTCTGACGTCTTTGAAATCTGGCTGATACTTTGAACGCCGCCTTACATAAGATATAAGGCGCTTACATATTAATCGACTCATAAATACCCGAGACGCCTTAACACGAGCTGTCATTAATAAATAACAAACCGACTTGAGATGAGACGTTACGCTGCAATTTGTGGATATTGTCTAAATGGGATATTATCAGCTCTGAGTGTGATGAGAAATACTAAACGCTCTCTATATAGTAAAGAAAAACATAATACGATTAACGTGCATAATAGTAACGATAAGTCGTGTACATACAATTCTCTCTATTACTGTTAAAACTAACAATAAGATGTGCACCAAACTTTTACGCGCGATTTTACACAACTTCGATAAAAAATTGTTCATCCTTAGTTTATTACAAGACCGGCTGTATTTTAATTAAAGGCACCTTGGCTCGGAAAAATTACCGTTTGTCAGAAAAATAATGAATTTATTTGACGATGGACGTCAGGTATCAAGTCGGTAAATGAATCCCGAGTGACTGTCAAGATGACCCACTTCTGAGAAACTTACCGTGTAATTTAGAGACATGTGAGTTTTTAAGCTTGTAAGTTTTTCATCAAAAGTACAAAATTGTGCATTTATGTTCTTTATTAATGCATGCATGCCCACAAAAAGATTTTTGAATCCAATGATATTACTCCTTTATGAATCATAAAATAAGATTGATATAAGACAATGATAATTATTATTGATTAAAAAATAAAGAAAAGGTCACCAATATTAGTATATCATTTTGTTTTTGAATAATAGTTCGTAAACTGACTAACGTTCGAAAAAATCACACTGTTGGTAAAGAGTGATGACAGATCGCTATCATGTTTCCGCTAATTTTATAAGTTCCTTGTAATGAAAAATATATGTTTTCAATTATTCTAAATACTTGTAAAAGGGAAAGGCAGAGAAAGATGTTTTAATGTGAAGATTAGCAAAAAATCTCATATACAAGTTGTCCCTAAAATCTGCAGAACCTTACCCGCTATATTTCAGAAACGGTTCAAAATTATGAAAAACCGCGAAATACATGTTTGACCATTTCGAAGGGTTACTCTTTTAAGGAAGTTGTGAAGACTGCTCTCCTCAAAGAATGTCATAGGAGGATCCCAACTCAAATATTTCAAATGGAACTCTTCATATTGTAATATATCATTTGAAAGAGTATAAAAACAGAAAATGTTGATACAAAGCGGCGGTTGATACGTTGATCCGTTCGGAAGTTATTTAGAGTCAAAGTTTAAAAAAGGCCAATTTTCGAAAAATCATTACTCTTATTCGAACAATTTGTAACATTCTAAAAAAATCCAAAAAAAATTGAACCATAAAAATTTTCCTAACATTAAAATATAACATCACATCAGTAAATAAGAATTAAAATATGTAAATAAGACGTACCTAGATAAAGAAATATGCTCAATACTGCGATAAAAGAAATAACGCAAATGGTAAACCCAGTCTGTGTAACCGCTACAATTTTTCAACCGTCCTATATTACACTCTAAGCGAATAACAATAAGACTACTGTAGTGTTTGGTAGAGGCAGATGGATTACGAAGGTATTATAAGTTTAGAGGGCTTCTTGAGTATGTTAAGGAAGTTTTTGACAAGTAAAGATTCAATAGCGGTCTGTATTATAGTTTAAAGGTCAAATTAAAAGCTAAAAGTAAAATTTTAAAAACATGAATACAAACTAGAAAATATCTTCTATCAAGAGGTACAGCAGTTTCTATAATACTGTTCTATATTTTATATTAATTAATGTTTCCGCAATATAACCCGAAAAGAGTGTTTAAGAAATTGGGCCTTAAAACTGGCACAGTAGATAGGAATGGCAGAATTCAGAAACGGTCCTGTAAGGTAGAAGTTAATTGTAAAATAATTTGATAAATTAAATAATAAAATATATTTTTATGTAACAAAGTTTATAAAATTAAAAAGTTAGAATTAAATCCTCTCATTTTATACGCTTTTTGGCACCTTATTAGTGGATCAGTCACGTCTGACGCTTTCCTATCTTAGGTCTGATTTTATTTATCTTAAAGCATTAATTAAAGAAAAATACATGAAACATTTATCATTGTAGCTGAAAATTTCGTAATTATTGTCTATTCTCACGGAGAAGTGTATCGGTTTACGCTGCACAGTGATTATATGTTCCAAATCGCACTGCGCGAGGAAAATATGAAAGAGAAAAATATAAACAAAACAGTTTTAGGAAACTACTAACATGTAAAATAAAATAATGTGCTCACTATTTATTTAGATTATGCATTTGAAAAAGAAAATCGTGCAAATTTTATTTTTGCTTTTCAAAAATTCATTTTTGCAGATTTATGTAGAAAGAAGTCATAAATGTATGAACTAGAAGTTTTTATTTATTTAATTAACTAAGTAGATCACCTTTTTATCAATATTAATACAGTGCAGTGTTTAGTTTTCGAGAAATAAGGGAGTGCTGTTTTAAAAGGTCTATACCAGTATTTGCGACTTTCATCTATGTGTTACCCTTGTCTCAAAACAATAAGTTAATCTTATTTCATTCGATGGAAAAGAATAAGAATTATCGATCTCTCGTTTTAATATTGCTTTATTTTTATATGCATAGGTTGCAATAAGGTTAAGTACATCGAGGACATTTTTATTCTTGTTATTAAAAATTCTTTATGAGAGGGTGAAGAAAAAAATAATTGTATTCTTTTATCCGGCAAACGTCTCACACTCTCTCTNCCCCCCCCCCCCCCCTGCCACTCGTTTGTATGCCTCTCATATCATATTTTCATCTGTGCTTGCACGAGGACTCGCATCGAATAACGAAGAACTTGATCGGAACTGAAAAGGGTTAATCGAAACTCGATAAAAATAACCTCTCCAAATATTTGACGCTCTGTTTATCCAGAATAGTTGAAAACATATAATACCGTTCCTGTTGGACTCTGGATAGACAAGCGCGAGTATGTGAAATTGAATGCAGCGACGAGCCGCCCGCGCCGCGCTCTCAGCGAATAAAGTATAAAAAAAAAGGGACCGACGCTGGCGTATTATTTATCTCAAACAATACGTGAAAAACAATGAAACAGATATCCGCGGATACATGCGGCAGGATGTAACGCGAAGGGATGATGTGGAGGGAGCAGGCTCGGCCAAACAAATCGTGGCGTGAATTCTACGTCACGTCGGATGCACGCTGGAAGAGAGAGAGGGAAGGAGAGAGAGAGAGAGAAAGAATATGCATATGTATATGTGTGCAAATACAGCGTGACGAACCAATTTTCGGGGCATCGGTTGTTGAGAGGTCGAGAACGCGAATACTGCGAGTATATGAGAGTGGAATAAAATGAAATATAAACGTAAACTTTATTGATCAAAAAATGGAAGTGAGAAAAAGAGAAAGAGAAGCAGAGCTCTTCATCGTACGCGCTTCATTAATAGCGATCTACATGGAAAAGTAGCTTGCTATTGGTCAAAGTAGAAGACCACTCATTTTAAAAATCCAGTTTAGTCGCGTGGAGCTGTTAATTATTGAAGCGAATCGGATTTCGCTTGGGAATTCGATGTCTTTGAAATTTAATCGTATAGTTGTGAAAGAGAATAACGTTCAATAATTCAACACTGAAGACAAAATGAATCAAATATTACACAGTTTTATCCTGCTTTTAACATCAATATACATATTACGGGACAATTTAGTACATTACATCCGCCGGGAAGTTTGATCGCGCGCACATATTCCCGTAAAATATCGCGAGCGCTTTCCACGGTAGATTCTACCTGTGAGTTTAGCGAATTTGTCGACGCTCATAAACGAAAAGTCGGCGCATCGAAGCGCTACCTCGCTTCAACGCGTCCGTTCTCGCTCTCGTCGCGCCATTCAAATATACATTCCAAATTTCAGCAGAGCTTTCCCCACGCGTATCTAAATTATGTAAACGATAACGCACAACATAATTACGCGTTAGAGTACACACGCGGGTCCTCGTTCACATGCGTCACGCCGAAATTTTAATGATTTAAACGGTATCTGGATAATTAACATATCCACGTACCCTAAACTAAATTCGCGTCAAACGAGAATCGGCCGCACGACGATCGACCGTATTAACTTTCGATCACTCTCGCGAGCAATGCGCATCATTTTTTTTCTTTTTTTAATATAATCTCAAAAAATCATCATCTCAAAAAATACAAACTTAGCACTAAACTTCAGTAAAGAAGCAATTCTTATCAAACCCTGTTATGTTCTACTATGAAATACCGACGTTCCCATACAGTGCAGCGTGCGTCAGTGCTCGCATAAAAACTTGAGCAAAAAATGGAAAAATTCATGACGACGGAAATATTCTGCGGATGTACCGAGGCACTGAAAATATTCCACTTCGTCGAATGTAGATTCATGCCACACGAATCATCGTGCCTAGCATCATTGTGCGAATCGACGGGAAGCGAGCTGATTGCCGTACGAGTGTGTTTAAAGTAGGATCAATGAGTTAACCGCCATCTAGATTCATCCGATGCCACGTGCCGCTTTTTGCACATTGTGCAATTGGCGATGCAAAGATGAAAACTAATTCCCTCTTTCTTATATAGTTATGACATTGCGTCACACAATATGTAGTATTTCTTTTTGATTTTATTTTATTATTCTCCATTATAAGTACACTTTACTTCAAAGTGTCTGACTAGCAATGCTTCTACCCATCGCCACCAGGAGCGCCACAGGAAGATCTTTGCATCGCCAATGTGATGCTTTCTGTTCAAACTTTCAAACTCTCGATCTTGATACAAAATTCCGTCGAAACTTCAAGCAAGTTATTGTTCTTATTATTCGTCGTCTTTGGGTTACGAATGAAATCAATGAAACTCGTATAGTTTATACACATAATAGTATACGGTCATGAAACTAATTGTGCAGACACGGGATATGAAAGTTTACGCTATAAATTCACCAAATTTGTTATAATTTTTTAGGGGAATCTCGGTTAGAAGTAAAAATACTTGCCAGTGATGCATTTTCACCAAAAGTATACTTTGATTTGTACACTGAGAGAAAAAATTGTAGTGGTGGCAACTATAAGGAGACAACTTTACAAATTTTGTTAATAGAATTATAATATATGTATATAGTTAAATGAACTATATTCTAGTTATTGCTACTAAGTTAATAATTAAAAGAACTAATAAAAAATAGTTGTAATATACTATGTAATATAGTAATTTCAACTATTTTTTATTAGTTGTAATAACTATAATATAGTTCACTTTACTATATACATATTATAATTCTATTAACAAAATTTGTATAGTTGTCCCGCTCTAGTTGCCATCATTACAATTTTTTCTCTCAGTGTAGTATAAAATTAACTGCCAATCTCCTATCAATATGTAATAATAATTAATTTCGTGACTGCATATAAGATGATCTTGTTTATTTATAATATTATTTCGTAGAATAATATTATTATTGATAATAATAATATTATTCTATAAAGTTAAAATAATGTGTCAAGCTCGTGTATGCAAAGCAAAATAAAAGGTTTAAAAAGGTCAAAAACGAGCAATTTTAACATGAGGTGTTGAAAAGAAAAAAAGTTATATTTTTAAAAATATATAACAATTAAAATGTTTCGAACTTTACAGGGTCTTCTTCAGCTAAAAAATGTTGAACCAATATATAAAACATAATATGAATTTAAAGAAAAGAGCGTTGGAAAAGAAAAAAATTAATAAATAAAGTCGTTTTAAATCAACGAAAAAATGTTATTTTACACAATTTTACCATTTTTTTACACACATTTTCAAACTTAAATAAAAACAGGTAAAGATAGAGATGAAGTTGAATCGGCGCCTTGTTGCAATTTTATTTAAATACATCTTTTTATCTAATTTTGTTAAAAGACCAGTAAATCATTTCAAGTTGAACACAAGCTCGCTGTTAATGGAAATATATCAAGGGTTTTCTATGTCCGGACAATTAATTTTATAACTGTATATTTGACGTTGGTGCAAAATACATTTCAAGCAGTCAATGACGAAATTATTCACTACTTACGCTGACATGAATTTTATATGCTTTTCATAAAGAAATATTATGCAACCGTAGCCGTTGACCCATATCTCAGAAACGTTTTATAAAAATATAAACATAAAAAACCGGTGGTAGAACTCTTGCGAGTTATGAAATGAGCCTGACGTTTCGCAAAAAGGTCGTTGCGCGCAGTTGGTAGTATTTCATTTATATGCACATGAGTCGACGTTTGCCATTTGAAACGATCATAGAAATGAAATCGGGATGTGAAAAAAATTATACAATTTTCTATCTATAGATGCAAATTTGGCACATATTACAAAAGTATAAGATATTGTAAAAGTAGGGGAAAGAAGATGGTTATTGAAGAGAAATTAATTATTAGATATCACAATATCTTCTCTAGAGATCCTGTAATAGAGTCTGGTCACAAGTGATTTTTGCAAAACAAGAGAGAAAGAGAGAAAGAGATATATATTATTTTCTTCTATATCTACAATCTCATTCTGACCTATATTATCTTACTCATAACGTCGTAAAATACAATCAAGCAGTGACAGTATCACGAAGATAAAAAAAGATGTTCTATTATTTGAAAGACACGAATAAGTCTAAATAAATAATAAAAATACAAAAATATTCTAAAATATATCATATTCATTTCTCTTGTCTGAATTTATAAAATTATCAAGTTTGAATTAGATCCAAAAACGACGAACCAATCGAAAGTTCTGTATCTCGTGGCCAGATTTTGGATGCTATCTAGCAACGTACACAGGCGACACTATGTAACACAATGTACAACCCTGTGCTTTCCAACTATGACATAAGTCGATACAATCGTACACAGCTAAAATGCTGTGTTCGACTATGTCGTCGTGTTGTATCTCTCTCCACATTGAACTCAGAGACAAATGCTATCCTTGCAATATTATTATGATTTCTGTATTCTACCTGGATCCATGAATAACCAACCAACATTACATTTTTGGCTGTGAAATGTAACGTTGAAATGAAAAATTAAATAAAAGAACTAAGCAGTGTTTCAGCTACAAGTCGACAGTGTGTCACACAGTGTAACTGTGTTTCGTTGATGGAAAGCACTCTCTGATAGTTTCTAATTTTCTCTAGTAATCCTTTAATAAGAATTGCGACAAAGTGGATAAAAAATGACGGATATAAGAAATAATAATATTTGCTTCTTTTCTCATATGAACTGAAATGCGCGAAAAGAATAATGACAGTATTACTTATAACTATCTATCTTTTTTCTTCTTTTTTATTTTCCAAAAATATTCGAAACTATCCGAAATGTATCGAGTAGATCATAAATAACGAATCAATAAAAAAACCGATTTGTCACAATTCTTATTAAAGGGTCTCTAATCTTCTCTAGTGTGTATTGTACTTTGGTGGTGATAGTCAAAATTAATTCTTTGCAGTCTACTTAAACGTCATAATATGGCGAATGAAGACGTGTTTACTGTATCGTCACGGAAACAAAAATTTGTTTTCCGAGGTAGTAAAAAGTTTTGCAGATGTATATTCTTTATGTAATTTTTAAAAGTGTATTCAATATTAATTTTATAATTTTAGTCTACACGAAAAGAACGATTTTTTGTTAAAGTATCTAAATATTTAGCTATATACAGATCTGAATAATTTTATTGGACCATCAAAGTAATTGTGATGGATGTTCAAGCAGGATGAGCAACGCTACAAAAAATTTTGACATTCTAGCAATTCAGTTTGAGAGTCCAACATAATTATTTTGATGGTCTGACAAAATTATTTTCAGATTTGTATCAAACTAAATTTTTAGATATTTTAACAAAACCGTTCTTTCCGTGTACCTTTTAATTTTAGCTATATACAACTGAAATTCAGCTAACACATACAGATTCTTGCTGTTGCAACTAATCTTTTTTTCCATGTAAATGTTTTGAAATAGTATAATTGAATTAAATTTAGTGACGAAATACTTGTAGCCAATAATGTATAAAACTATACTACATAAGGGTGGGTGTTATTGGATATCTTGCAACTGAAGTGATTTAAAGCCGGATGACAAATCAGTTTTAATTACTGAATAAATAACGATATAAATGGAGTTCTAGTTCAAATACACAGTTCCACAATCTCTTCCCACAGCTAAGATGACAAGCCATAACAAGCCTGTGCCGCCAGAACAAAACAAAGATAAAGATAATATTTGGGATACATAAGATTATATATTACATCTTTTTGTTAAAAGTTATTATAAATTAGATTAGAGATTTATAAGAAATGTAATTAATAATAATGTGCAATGTAATTAATAGTATCCATTATTCCACTCCCTACTCAAAAACCTAATCTTTCTTCAGTTTTTTGTTAGTCCTGTTCACACACAGTTCATCTGAAGAAACATTTCAAGTATAATGGGTATCACTTTTTTGCCAATAAATTTCTATTGGCTATGTTCAACGAAGAAAGCAACTTTGCAACTGTTATAAGATTCTTTGAAACGATTGGTTCTTGCTCTTAGTTCCTGCCGGATCTGAATGTATAAACCAATCATATTAAAGAATCTCACAACAGTTTCAAAGCTGCTTCTTCTGCTGAACACAGCCATTATAAGTAGTCATGTAACATGAATATCTTCTTAGTTGCTTTTAAAAAGTAGAATAGTATCCGATAATCCCCGTCTCTCCTCGTATTGTTGGCTTTTTTAATCTATCGCATAACATTTTATCCAATATGAAAGACAAATCAAGTAAAGACAAAATGTACCTAGATATCCTGGCCACACGACCAAGTATCACGCCAATCTGACAGATATGGGCAGGTGTGCCGACTAACTGACAAGCTTGTATGTAACTCCGGTAATACATGCCGAGACCCGACACTCATAAGCGTCATACTGTAACTCTATACACACAGCGCGATCCGATAAACCGGTACGATACAGCGTGTACGATACCATTGTGACCTATTGTCGAGCGGTTATGACCTATGGACGAGCTCTTTTCTAAATGCAATTTCGCACGGTATGTCGCGCGATGTTCGTAGCTGGGCAAAGAGCCCGTCGTTGTGCCACACTGCAAGAAAGTGTGTACACCCGCGCGAATGTGTGGCGGCCTGCGGCCAGCCCTTTGGCCGGCACTTTCGTCGCGTTCACCGACACACACACACACACACACACACACACACACACACACACACACTTAACACGCACATCTACACCCGTACACCGCAAACCCGCACCTACGTACACACTCGTTCGCCTCGCCATGGGCTAAAAGGCCGTGATCCAAACCATTTCCCGAAATTGCTCATGGACGGCGGGCGCGTAACTCGTCGATTGACATTTCACTGCCGGCCGCGGGCCGCGCCATCGAGGGCTGCCGCCCGTAGAACGGGTAAGAAGCTTAAAACACAGCTGGCCGGCCTCTCTATTGGGCGTCGCTTTGACTCTGATTTAACATGCCGGAGGATGTTCCGTTGTCAGCGTTTAATTGCTACGGTTTTACCCCTCGTCAAACACTAAACTCCATTAGTTTTTGTCTAAACACTTAATCTACCGTCGATTGATTTTACACACGAAATAAGAAATAAATAATTGCTCAATAATCAATAGTTGTTCGAGTATACTATCCCTCTACTCCTGAAAATTTAACATTGACATGTAGCACACCGTGTTGAAAGAGAAACGCAACTTATTAAGGCGGCTGGAGTCATCTGCATTACCGATAAAAATACCATTTGTTAAAACAAGTTATACATCGTATTCATTTTACAGAAATATAATTTCTTTTATAAAATTAAAATACACACGCTAATGTATAAAGTTCTGGTCAATTTTTTGCCATAAATAAGAAAAAATTTTAAAATTAAATTTTCTTATTGACTTTTACTTTAAAATCGTCAATTCACAGATACATTTATAGAAATGTTATGCAGGTTATTTATGTGAAATAAAAACAGAGCCAGATGTAGAATAAATAAATGAATAATATTGAACCGTAAGAATTAAATCGGGAAGCCTAATTTAAGAGAATAGAATGTTTGACAAATTGTATATATGTGTGATATGTGTATGTGAGATTTTGATGTAGTAGTATGCAGAAGTCTGTTGATGTTTCATAAATCATACGTGTGTGAGTCGAGTTCATCGGTAAAACAGACGACTCCAGTATCATCTTAAGGGGATGCTGGACTGATGCAATTACCGACATTTTTTCTTCAAGCATTTTCTTCGAATTAGGGGTACAGAATTGAAAATGCTTTTACACAATTAAAATATACATGTAAATCTAGGAGGGGGGAAGTTATATTACATGTAAATATCAACAAAAAATTAAAAAATACAGTAATAATCACTCACATCTGCACTCATCCACACCGTAGAGCTGTCAAGCCACGACAATGTCAGTTAATCTGACAGTTGTACAGGTTTCCTGGGCAAAACGATACCTAGCCCCCCTTCGGACAAAGCGATAGAACAATACTAAATCATCGAAACTTAGATCGAAAGCTTGGAAAAAAAGATTTTGCTTCGATAAAATTATATGTCTATGTGCACGCGAAATAGAGGTACAGAATGGTACAGATCTTGCATTAGATGGCGCTAAAGTCGAAAAACAAGGACAGATGAGTGCATTTGACAAAGAGCGCTAGCCTATTCCCCTTACTCTTTGCCCCGCGCGCGGCCCATAGTTGCTAGACTTTACGTCGAAAAGAAATCTACAGTACCAACGTCAAGTTCCACCGTCAGTCCAGCATCCTCTTAATCAAAGAATAATGAGAAGAAGAATGGAAGGCTCAATATGAAACGTGTGTTAAGAAACGATCCTCATTTTAGGCTAAAGCTTAACATTTGAAATGTCAGAGGGCGCCCTGACACCGCGCGCGCGCGCGCGCGCACATAATTAAAGGATGCAACTCTCACCTCTCACTCTCACGTCTCATATCTAAGATGGCCGATCAAATAGTTAACATCTGAAATGTTAGATGACGCGGAGTTAAACAGGTCGCAAACCTTCCATTCTTCTTCTCATTATTCTTTGCCGTTAACTTTTGGCTGCCGTTAACTTTGCCATAAACTTTTGGCAGTTGCACCATGAGCCTACTATGATTACACATTTACTATGAATACACAACCTATTATGATTGGTACCACTGATAATTTTCAGATTATCGTGCCATCGGAATCTAATAGTTCCTGTGGCTAATTAACTTAAACGATTAATTATATAGAGTACAGGATACACAAGATCGTACGCAGTCCCATACGGAATGCGGTGTAACACATGGTGATGTGGTAACATCTTTTTCTAGATCGTAATAGAGCAATTAATTTCTGCAATTTGCATTCGCGCGACAAGTCCGTCATTGTTAAAATTATTCGCCATTGCTACTTACTTTTATCCGGAACGTAATTAAAAGTTCGGCGAGATCACTTTCGTCGGCTTGCATGATGTATCGTTCGTATTGCTTCGCGTGTATGTACACAGCTGAAAAGCTTAAAACACCGACCCACTTTCTCGTACATGCGTTAATTTCGTTTCAACAATTCGTGCTTTGGCGACTTTCTAACAACACGCCGGGCAGTTTGCCTTTAACGCGTCCGAGATTAATATTTATAATTAAAAGTTCCGCTAGGGACGTTTATGAGTCGCGTTATTAAATTAATGAAAACGCCCAAGCCATATCGTAATCTTTTATCGCGCAATACGTAGCGCGGACGTCGTCGTATCGGTTTTCATATTATTCGTGCTATCGTCAATTGCAAAAACAATGATTAATCAAGGTAGACTTCTCTCCGTGCAATGACGTACTACATCCGACGTACTCAATTTCAGATTATTCTATAAAAGCTCTTTGTAATCGTGTAGTCAACAGGAGAAGCAAACAGAATAACAATTTTACATAATCACAACGAAAGCGTAAGCTTCGACGCCTGTCTCTTGTAATTAAGTGTAACCTAACTCGCGAATCGTAATATCGATCGAGTTTGAATCTCGGTTTCGTGGATACGGAGAAATTTACGATCAAATTGGATGGACATGTCATTAAACTCACGTCTATTTGTAACGAATGTAATCATGCCTACAATTTGTGTAGTGAATATTTAAACTGATTTAAATCGAAAATACGAATTTGACACGCCATATTGTCAAATCTTTTATTTTCATGCTCAAATCAAAACTATTTTTTCTAACGCAACGAAAACTTCTCCAAGCTGTTTGAAGAAGAGATAGAATAAAAACTCTATCAATAGTGTTTAAATATTGAAAATTAAATGCTAACTTTCTTATGTTAGAGGTATCTTATTTGCATTTGTAAACTCTATTTCTCTATAACTCTCTTTGCCTCTTTAAACATAGGATGTGTATTTTGCATATACCTAAAGTAATTTTTTTCCCATTGAAACACATGTAGGATATAATACAATTCATTACTATGCAGACAGAAAAACAGATGTACGCATTCGCGGACGTGCAGTTTTATCACACGATGTAAAACTGTATAACAGTAAAGCGCAGTCCTTCCATGATACAACCAAGTGAATTTATATCACCGAAACATTTGCCTCCACGTGAAATCGTTGCAAATGCAGGGGCAACCATATCGATTACGCGTTTTCACACTGCAACGTTAATCTGATGTTACGCACGTCCGCGTAGCCTATCGTCAAATGTCAATATTAACACGGCGTATCGCGCGCGATATTATTTAATAACAAACAACGCTTACTTTTAATCCTGGTAGTCGGAAATTTCAATTAAATTTTCAAATCGCGCACCGACGATATTCAGCGTCGAATATGATTTTTCGCAATCGATAATCGAATGACTATACAATTACATGGCGAAACTTGAATGATTATAAACGGAATACGACCGCGAGTTTAAAAGCAGTGGAATATTTTTCAGATCGATGCAATATTTACAATATATCGAAAAGTAAACCGATTAAAAATTTCTCAAAAATTCATGGAGCAACTACATACGAAAAACACACAGAGATTATCTGAATTCAGATTCTTTTTCTTTCAATAAATATACACAATACCTCCCGAGTCAAAATTTTATTCCTATTTTTGACCTCAATCAAATGTTTTGAGCTTCTTATCTATTGTCAATAGATTAAGAATGGTATTAAAAGAGATCTATTAGAAGGGTTTTTAACCCTTAACGGTAACACTTCAGTAAAGTATCATAAAATATCATAAGGTCAAAATGACCCTAACTAAATTTGCAGGATTGTTGCACCCAAACTATTGATTGTTTTGAGTCAAAATAATTACTGAACATTCTTTAAATATTATAAAATGTGAATTAATTTCATAATATTTTTAATTTTAAATCGAACATTACACAAAATAATTAAACAAAAGAAATGTGAAAAATTACTTTTTCATTTAAAAAATCATAACTTTTTAAATTTTTAATATTTTATCAAAAAAATTTAGGGTATACTCTTTAAATATAGCATTATAAGAAAAAAACATCAATGTCATAATGCGTTTCAAGAAGAAAGAAATTTATTAAGAGGTTAATTTTCGAGAAAATGAATTGATGAAAATGAACTGACAAGTCCGAGTTCTTCGTATAGAGGAAACTTAGAACTTTCAATATATGCCGACAGAAGTCTAATATTAAAATAATAACATAGAGAAAATTTAGCCGAATGAAGCTTTCGTTGGGATTACATAGACCTCCAGCAACCGTTAAGGGATAAAGTAAAATAGGCGTAAAAAGAGATCTAATTGGAAGTAAGAGTAAAATTTCGACTTGAGTGCACTCAAAAATTCCAATACATGCTGTTTTTCTTTCTTTTTTTTTTCTTTTCAAAAACGTGAACTAAATTGTTTGTCAAATGCATGTATCTATGGAGTGTTCTCTTTTTACATATGTTCTTTTTATATGTAAACCAAAGAAATGTTGACTTAGGTATTATATTTTAATTTAGTTTCTATGTAAAGAATCAAAGAAAAAACAAAATAGAAATCTACAAAATTACAGTCTACAAAAATAAGTAATAGTGCATCAGTGTCTAAATGGATACTCTAAATTAATGTCCTAGGATTAATTCATTGTGTTACAGTCTAAGGACGTTGTATAACTATGGTTTATTTAAAAAAAAAGTACAAATATTAATTTGAGTTAATAAATATTTAACCTTTCACAAAACAAGTGGATGAAATTCAAAAGTTCAGTCACGTGGGGACCCTGAAACAAAAACCCACCCAATTCAGTATAATATTGTTTTTTCTCTTTTTATATATTATTTTATTTTCTTATGATGTTGACTGAAAACTAAACACAAATGTATTATATTTATTATATTTATTTACTTAGTATTGTTAAGAGAACATAAAGTTTTTTTGAAAAGATTTTACGCTTTAATTACATGTGGGATTCTGTAAACTAAACGTAACTTGCTAAAAGTTAATGTAAAATGTATAAGACCAATTTTTCTGCTTTCGTCTATTTATTCTACAAAAATTTGGCTATTTATTGAAACTTTTGAGCGGTACTGCATCTTTAATATTAAAAATATCAGTATGGCGGCTCGAAAAGCGCTCGAAGGGATAAATCATTCCGGAAAGAACAAATCACATTCTTCGATCGATTCGTGTGTAATGAGCCTTAATCCGTTTGCGAGTTTGACAGCTCACGTTGCGCGACAGCCAGCAATGGGACGTTGAAACAGCGACAACTCATTTACTAATCACTGTCACTCGTTTCCACGGTGTTTCATCATCGGCGGTAATTCGTTATAATACGGGCGGAACGTGATCACAACGACGGATGCCCGCGGCACGCTTATATTCGCGAGACATAGCTCTGCGTGTTTCGCATCGCCAGCTGCGCTCGCGCTCACGACACGTATGTGATCGGCAAACAATGTTGATCTACGCACAGTTCGACCGTTCGAACGGCGAACGGCTAATGGCGATTAACGTAACGTTTAGAGCATTAATCGGTGGCATTAATATCTCTACTACCCCCGCCGACCGCGCCGCGCACCCTTCGCCCTTTGTGCATAGCAAACTGCGGCACACGTGGATGTATTAATGCCGCGTACATGTGGTCGGGGAATCGACTCCTCGCAATCTGAGGGATTATTTCTCATCGGGAAAATTAATTTCGGCCGGCGCTGCCCGTTTACCCCCGATCACGATCATACGTGCCAATTTCGATTACTCTTTCGATTTGTAAAATGCACAAACAAGTTTCGGCGATAACGTGAACGTATTGTCACAGAAACTCATTTCATTGCAGCGAATGAACGAAAAAGGCACAGTTTACACTGTAGTATTAAGTACAGTAAATATTAAAGAATAAAATTTAAACCAAATTCTTTACCAAAAACTTTATTTTGTCGTTTTTAACTTCCATGTGTGTCGAAATTTATTACTTTAACACAAAAAGGATGTTACCCTTACGAAAAATACGCCGAAGTTTTGAAAGTTAATCGTCAATTTGAGTGTCACATAAGGGTTTACCATCATTTTTGATGTCATTTTTGGTGTAACCTTCAAATAATTGGGTGTGACCTTCATTTTGAGTGTTATTTTTAGTGTTACCCTCAAATAATTGGGTGTGTGGACCTTCTTCTTGAGTGTTATGTTTAGTATTCCGTAAGGAAAAAAATCACTATAAGCTAGGTACTGTAATCCGTGTGGTTATTGTAATTCAGCACGAAAATACTACATCCGATGGATCACACGCGTATAGTTATTGTAATATACGAATATTACGGCGGCCAACTTATTACAGTGATAGGGCCAACCTACAATAAGCTCTTGTTATTAACCTCGTTTTATTGGAATCGAGAATGTCGCGCTGATGCAAGTCTGATATCGCATTCTCACTCAATGACCACATAGTTTTAAATAGTTTTTTTGTAGTATTTAGTTTTACGAGTGTTCAATGTGTAAAAGCAACAAATCGTAATCAAAGATCAGTAAATGATTTATCTGATTTATCATGTTGATAGGTATAGGTTAGGTTTCCCCGTGTATCTAAAAAAGTTAAAATTATATAAATGGAATTTTGAATGTTACTATAATGTTTGTTTTATAAATATTAATTGTATCTTAATTGTTTCTATCAGTTCCCGTATGATTTAAACATTTATAGAGAGATTTTACATATCACTCTTCCTTGAATGCTGCGTATCAAACTTTCACAATGTTATAGTTCAAAATCTATAAAGTATAATATATATGAATATGATTAAAAATAAAGTTACTTAGGCCGAATGCGCATAAACAAACATATTTTTACCTTCCTAGCCTTGTGCTATGTAAATCTTACTTTTTACAAAGAAAACATGCTTTGCCTTCACAAAACTGACTCTAAGTCATAACTGTTGTAGCTTTATCTTTATTATAATGAATATTTTTGATGAATAAATGTGTAGACTTAGTTTATAATGACAAAATAAAGAAGTATAGGGTAAAGTCGCCTATTATGGGATAGGTTCCTAATATGAGGTAGCGAGGTTTCTGCTACATTAATAAACGCATGTGGTTGGTACCATCATAAACTTATTACTCTTGGGGTGAAATCTATTTAGTAGAAAATTCATTATTATATCATGCGTACAGTCGTTGAAAAAAACATTTTTTGAAATTGGATGTTGTCAAGATTTATTGAGATGAGTTTAAACCTTGTTTATTATAAAATAAACAAATATTTGATGATAAATTCTGCATGCAGTGATGCAGTAAAGTTATATTAATAGAAAAATACGGAATATGATAATTTGCTTAATTATAAATATTAGATTTGGTTATCGTGAAACCGCAAAGCGCGGAA
>QKQZ01001734.1:19381-30181 GCA_003595255.1 Solenopsis fugax | reverse complement strand
GCCGTTTCCTCTCGCGCGCGCACGCGCGCGCGGAGGTCGGGCCGCTTGATCTCCGGCTTTATGCGGGGTAATTCATGACTTTCGTGCCGTGACTCCGGGGGATGACGGTCCCCGGGCTCATTCCCGCTGAAAAATCTCACGCCAGTGAGTGCGCGCTTCAACGATTTTCCAATACCAATTTCTCAACCGTATCAGAGAATCTTGATGTTGTTAAGGATGTTGAGATGAGTCTCGTATCTCAAAACATTACTAAAAATATAAAAATTTCATGAAATATTCTAGTATTACGTTTGAGTTAGTGTTTAAAAATATCGATACGTATCAATATTAGAATTAGAAATTAGTGTTCGAAAGTATCGATACGTATCAATATTAGAATTAGAAATTAGTGTTCGAAAGTATCGATACTGAATCGGTATTTTAAAAGAAAAATCGACACGGTATCGATTTTATATCGATGCTATATCAATACCTACTGTAAATCTCTAATTCTAATATCGATTCTTTCGAACACTAGTTTGAGTATCTGTAAAACTTGAACACTATTCACTTATTGATTTAAAAGTTATTTAATTTTTTGTTTACTCTCAATTCTTATGTAAAATCACGTTTTGCAGTACTTATTTGCAAATTTGATAAGAAAGTAGTATTACCAATTAAATCATAATTTTTACATATAATAATAAAACTCTAATAAATATTGGTGCAAAAATTTATTTAGATCCACTCGTTTAAAATTGCAGCAAAAGAATTTAATATTTTAATTAAATTGGAGAAATTTTAGCAAAATTAAAATATATTTAAGTAAACAAGAGGAAAAAAATTTGCACGAAAGACTTGCAGAATTATTATATGTCATTGTGGCAACGTTAATTTAAATTATATTGCAAAACATGTTTAATTGAATCTTCAATTGCGGAACTGAAATGTGTTTAATCGGGAAATCGAGCGCTTGAAAATTCTCACTAATGAGCAAGCTTTTTGCATAGTTTTATCGCCGCGTGATAATAATTACATCACGCCTCACCGTCGAGTGTCGATTTTGCACGCCGCTTATTCTCTGGAAACGAAAGTCGGCCGTCTAATTCGAAGGCGAGCGCTTTGATACGCACAACTTCCTACGGTGAAATGAACGGCGATTAGCTGCCTTATCTCTTGCGCGTATCGTCATCGGATATGCGCGCGAGATAAGGATATATATACTCTTCGCCAGAGCAGGAACACGCGTTACTTTCCTTCGCCGCTCAACATTTAATGTACACTCTATTTTAGCGCACGACGACGTCCGCGACTCCGTCCGCGTCGCGGCCATTCGTGCGAAGACGCCCCCGTTTTCGTGTATCTCCCATCTCGCGCGCCGGTTATTATTTACAAGAGAGCCTCCGCCAGCGATGTAAATTTATAAGTAAAAGTAATGCGCGGCGCGCTGGTTTCACAGACTCGTGCGCAGACGCTTTCGTATCGCGCAAATTTGATGTTTTTAGCTCGCTTCGCTCGCCGAGAGCAGAGCCGCGCGAAAGTGCACCGCGTGTGTTTCTACCATATAAGAGGGCGAGATGACTAGCGAGAGAGAGAGAGAGAGAGAGAGAGAAAGAGAGAAAGAGAAAAAAAGATTGATGAGAGAGTAGCGATGGCCCCTGCGAATATCCATGAATAACCTCCAGCCATACACAGACATATGTATTCATCTTATTATTCTTATATCGCCACGCGAATCCATTTTTCCATAATAATTATGGTACAATACCTTCTCCGCTAAAGTCGGTTAATGCCTGTTAAATCCACGTCTTTCCGCGATTATGCATCTACATTAATAATAGATTATAGCCAATTTAAAAAAAAGGCTAAAAATCGATGAAGCAATATTGTATAATAACGGTGTAAATAATTACTAGTTTTACACGACAGGATGGCGATCGCTATATATGATCGTTTGTCGATCATTTTAACAAATTGGCGTTATTAATCAATGGAATTACAAACGATCATCGTTTAATGTTATTACGTAAAAAAGAAAAGATTTCAAAGATAGAGAGACAGATGTAGGTCTAACGGGCCCCATCAGACAACAGCTGATGGACGAAGAGTTGAGCGTGCAGGTGCAGGCCTCTATACCATTTTGATGCACCAGAGCAATTTCCCGGTGTTAGAAAATCCGTTGAAGGTAAAAGGAAAGCTTCAGTCAAGACGCCAGTCATTGTCGATCGTCAAAGTCATCCGTTGGCCGACATCGCGCGACACCCGCGGCGTCATTGTTGTTCTCGGCGTCGCGTCGCGTACGGATCCCTCTCCGTTTACTTTCTAGCCGCGCGGATAGTCCCGAGCGAACCAGAGCGAACGCGCAACGTTAGCAGAGAGAGAGAGAGGAAAGAGAATAGAGGTGAGGAGAATTTCTTCCGTCTTTGCGAATTAGATCGAGTCGTAGGCCTCGGCCAGCTTCCAGGAGGACATAAAAGGAGGACTGTCCAAGAAAGTCTAAAGTCCCTCGCGCCATCGTAAGGCTAACGTGACGGCCATGTACGTCCGTCACGTCTCTCCACGACTAATCTGTTCAGTCACGCGGTGTACGCAGTAGTAGTTTCGTCGAGGCGACCTCGAGAGAATTCTCATACAATTCGTTACAAATTATTCCTAAATGTTCTCTAGTTCAGGGCTAAGAGCGTGAAAGTCGCGCTAAAAACCTTGATCGTTCCGACATTAGTCGATCGTCGATGCATACTCACATATATATATATATATATACACGTACACGCGCGCGCGTACGTTACTACGAAACACGAACTAATCTAGAAAATTTTAAATGTGAGAGAAAGCTAAAAATAAAAGATAAAAAATAGTATATATGCTGCTGGACTAGGATATATATATATATAAAATATAAAAGATATGGAAAAGTGTACGTATACATCATCTCTATTTATCTGTTAAATTCCTCGCTTAATTTATTCAAGACTCTGCATGCTAGGTGTATGCACACCACCGTCCAATTAATCAGAAATATATTAAGATTTTTGTCTGAAAGCTAGAGAGACCAGCAATACCGGTCGACTAGCAGGGAGTTGATCAACGAGACTCCCGCTGGACGTTACCATCGTGCTATCGCAGGAAACTGGAAGTTTCACCCATTATAAACGCACTCTTCTCCCGCGATTAGGTTCCTCTCTAAGCGCCTCTCACCGCCGCGCAGCGCGGCGACCTTCGGGGCCACGGTTGGCCAGTTCTGGCCTTGACAGCAGTTCGGGAGAGGGAATCTAAACAACAAATTGAACTAGCAGCAACGGCAGCAGGAAAAGCTTCTACGTCGTCCGATTGCACCGAACTCTCCCTCTTTCTCTTCCTCTCTCTCGTCGCCACCGAAATGCGAGCCCTCGATTTATGAATAGCGGATCGATCTCCACTCTCACGCCGGCCCGCGGCCGGTCCATTCTCACCGTCCGGCCGTCCCGCGTCCGTCGGCTGACCGGGCTGACTGCACCGGTCGCATCTCTCTTCTCGCCACGCCCCACTCTTCGAAACGGCCTGAACGAATCTCGCACGAAACTTTGGCTTAATCCGTGAGATGCCACATTTAAAATTTTCAACCTCGACGCGAAGGATGTGTCGGCCAAATTGAATATCGATCACTCGAATAAAAATTACCGAAATTGATAATTAATTATTTTCTTAATTTGGGAATGTTTTTGATTCCAACGCAAGATAATTTGTACGCAAGTCGTCGTGTAATGAAAGGATATAAGTGTTCTACTTAAGATTTTTTTTCTAGTGAACTGCTAGATATTCTGCCGAGATTATTAAGTTTGTAGGAATTTCTAATAATAGACAGGCTTATTTATGCGGATGCCTACTCTATATGGAAATTGGATGTGCTGGCGATTTTTACATCCATTCTTGACACTCTCGGACTTGCTTCGAAAAAATCGCAACGGGGAACGTTAATTAATGACGATTGGTGGAGGTTGACCAAAAATGGGCACGTAGCGTAACGTATTACGTAAAGTATGTTAACTGTCCGTAAAAGGATTTCGGCGAATTTGAATGACGATGCTTCGCCGAGCAAAAATATATACGACGGAAGATATTTCATGCCAAGAATAAAATGGCAGAGTTTGCGAAATCTAGCAGAATCTCTTTTATTCAACGCTCTCTTAACGGCAATTTTGTAACAAGCGACTGATACGCAATTATGTAAATAGTTATAAAGTACATGTGTGTGTACGTGTGAATCTTGAAAACGTTTAGAGAGAGAAGGAAAATAGATCAATTTCGTAACTTCCATGTAAGTTCCACTAAGGACGTCTTTATATCGAAAGTGAATCTTACAAATGATAGACTTGTCCACTCTTATTATAAACGCTTCGCATGCGCGGCATAAACACGAGACGGACATTCCGCAATTTTTTGCGCGCACGATCGACGGCCAAGAATGAAGCGAAGGTAGCTTATAGACGTCTCGTGTGCGAACTCGTCTCGTAAGGAGAAAGAGCCGGTTGAGAACCCTCGAGATTCAGGTTCTACACAGGGCGACCCGACCGTCCCGACCGCGGAGAGTCTTGGGTGGCATGAGAGCCGGTGGTCGCGCCCTGCGCCAACCCAACCTAACGTAGCCTAAGATCGACTCCTCTCTCGGCTAGGATTCTCTTCGCTCGAAACCGCATATCGGCCGACCGACCGACCGACCGACCAACCGACCGACCAGCCGGCCGGCCCGCGGTCCATCGTGTACGGTCCCTTAAGTAGTCACGGATATCCGCCGGCTACTTACCCTGGCAAGAACCGAAACCACTGCCGAGCGAAACGCCTACCTGACTACAATAACCGCGTTAGAAGAAGGGGTTCGAGAGAATCCGGTCGTCGAGAATAGGATCCCCGAGGTCCATTGGAATAAACTCTGGCGGTATAAAAATCGAAGGGAGACACTACCACGCGTAAAAATCTCTCTCTGAGACGTTTCAACTTTTCATGAAGGTTCCTTGGCGAGGAACTTTTGTGCGCTCCCCTTGAATAGGCGGCACTTTCGTGGAAGTAGCGTTCGCTAAACAAAACCCGAGTGTTCGGCTCTAAAATCGGCTTTGCTGGAATTGCCGGCGGGCCCATCCGTCTTTAGCGACAAAGAAAAATTATCTCATTTGCGGAGAGGGAAGCCGCCGATGATCGAGGCAAACCTTGTTCGCCCAATTTCTCCCGAATGCGGCCGCCACGTGAAAAGAAAAATTTCACCTGCCCGACTTTAAGTGTCATAGCGTAAATCGTCCGGTTATTGGTCGTTTAAGGAACCTGCGCCTCTCATTGAACCAACGATTAACAGGTGTCTCGTTGAACATAAGCAGGCTGTGCTACATGTACACTGAGAAAAAAATTATTAAATTTTAGTAAATATTGCTTAATATATTCTAAGAAAAATATTTACTAATTGTAAATAAATATTTATTTAGTAAAAAGACAATTAATTAAATTTTACTATCGATTTTCTTTTATTAGGTAAATATTTTCTTGCAAGTACACAAGCAAATTATTTACTAAAATTTAGTAAATTTTTTTTCTCAGTGTAATAGAAAACTTTCTCATTACTACACTGTTAAAAATGTCAATTTCACGAACTTTTAATATACAATGATAAATGATATTTAAATCACTCGTAACTGAAATGATTTTTAACGTACACGTTAATGAAATTAAGTTTAAGTGAATTAAAATATATACACAGAAAAAAAATTAATATCAAATCAACAATTCATTGTTTCATATAAAAGCAAGAATATAAAATCTTCTGGGAAGAATTTATAATCTTAAACAGACATAATTTGCTTACATGGAGAAAATTTTTCTCTTCACGTAAGCAAATTATGTCTGATTAAGATTATCAAATTCTTCCAAGAAGATTTTATATTCTTGTTTATATATGAAACAATGAATTGTTGATTTGATACTCATTTTTTTCTGTGTAAGTGTACTGAAATTTAATATACTTTTAATACAAACGTAAATGAAATAATACAAACGAGTAATACAAACGTTAATAAAATTTAAGACATTAGTAAATGAATATTCATGTACTTCATTACTTTTTATTTACGGGCTTGAACCAAGTTTCCTTTACATGTTAATTAAAAGTCATTAAGAAATTTCTAATAGTGTAGTTTTGTATACAAGACAAGCGAGACACGTACATCTTTCGTCGTTATATTATTGTTCTACTATTTTATTGTTCATTTTTAAATTATTAAGTGAAATATTAAATGGAAGCCTCGTTCCACGAATCCGACGGTTTGCAAATAACATTTCCCGTGGCAAAGATCGTCCTGCGGATTCAGTCCTCGCCGTGGTAAAGCATCAATTTGGCGTTTAATCGATTTTCCACGGCATCCTCTACGCCGCCACGATCATAGGACGATCATGAGATCACGATAAAGCACGAGAAGAGAACTTCATCTCGGCGAGACAGCTCGCGGATGGATTTATTCAACTGGATCTCTCGTCCGTCGCGAGATGATCGGTACATCGGTCCAATTAGTCGCAGTAATAATGATTATCGTAGCCGGATTTCTCGTTACCGATTCACCGCGAAAATCGATCGGACTCACGGCACGCCGCGCGGCTGAGAGGCCGGTGTTGATAATTCCTTCATTGTGCGCAAGTGGCACGTAACTCGCTCGTCATCCTTCGAATCGTCCTCCTCTCACGTTATCGTCGTAATCGTCTCGCGGCGTGGGATCGCCAGATGGATATCCGGAAAATTACGAGATGAAGATCGATAAACTCGACCTGACGTGAACGATGAGCCGACACGCTCATCTTGGAAAACGGCGAGCGGGTAACGAGTTATGAAACGTGATTTGCATACGACCGCGATGCGAGACCCCCCGACGCATAGGACTTCATTCCGGACCAGTCGTGGACGTGATATCTCTTACGTTTCGGGGACGGGATCCGGTCTCGAAGACGAATGCTACACGCCATGCTCGAACCTGTCGCGATGTTGCGCCGCGCCGGGCAACGTTCGTTTACGGCATACAGGAAATGCGATCTCGCCGTCGTCATCATGTATTCGATAGATATGCATCTGGTAGATATGTATCTAGGCTAAAGTACTCCTACGAATCTGAAAATAAAATTATATCGAGCCCTTGTGTTGCGTGTCGTGTCGTATCGCGTCTGAGGAATGTAACGTTAATTGCTATCTAAATTACCGAACATTAGTGGACGTATCGACGTTATTTTCTCGGTCTTTAATCTTTCGAGATTCCCGAGAAAGCCGCCGGGTCACCGTTACTCCACCGTTGCACACTGACAAACCCGACAATTATTTTCATAGAGAATCCCGCGCTTAACGATCCACATCGTCTGCGACGAACGTCTCGTCTCGACCGCCGGCGAAGCAAAAACTATTCGTTATTCTCTATATATAATATTATATTAACTACTATCAGTGTAACTCATGTCTCAACGTCGCCGAACCGAAGCGACGCGTATATGCAACGCGCGACCTCGGCTGTTGGCGACACACAGTCAGCGTCTTGCGCTTACGTATTCTCGCGTCTCGTTATCCTTTAAATGACGCAATAACCGACTGCACGCGTAAGCGGTTTCCTCGTAAAAGTGTTTCGTTAGTTCGGGCATCGTTAGTAATTTAAGTAATTGGCCGTAAAGCGCCTGTGACAAACGTACGCACGCGGTGATTCACAACTAACGGGATAGAAGCGCCTGTTCAGCCTGTGTGTGGGAAATTACGACTGTCCTTTCGCGCCTTATCAACAACCGCAAATGATTCTCGGAAAATATATGGGTTTTTAAGCCTGTTCCGGAAAGTCTGAGATTCGCTGCTGCTGTCAGGAAGATAATCTCGATAATAAATTTGAAATAATAGCGCAGCATTAATACAACATCAGGGTATAATCGATGTACGATTAACGTACTAACAATAGCTAATTAATATAATGGCTGTTATTCCGTTATTTAAGAAAGAAGAGGAACTACGAGTGGCTTGTATACACACACACACACACACACTCACACACACACACACACACACACACACACACAGCCCACGTGGCGGGCCAAGCGAATTTATGACATTTCGAATTCGCGATCGTTGCGCACGATCGGATCGATCGATCGAGCGGCGCGTCGCAGTGCAATTAAGTGAATCGTGTCCCAGATCTTTGGACGGCGATCGTGTATACACTATCAAAAGTAAGACTGGCTGGTAGACTGACGCGACTTATGACCTCGCGCTTACGGTATCGCTCAACCTTTTTCATGCTCAACAAAGAGATCGTTGTCCTCTCACCCGCTAGCGCGAGGGAGGGTAGGATCTCTCTCTCTCTTCTCTCTCTCTCTCTCTCTCTCTCTCTCTCTNNNNCTCTCTCTCGACCTACGACGTGAGACTCGTATCGAAATTCAAGAAGACGATGACAGTGCGCCACGTGGGAACCAGAACGGCGCGTCGTGTTTATAAATACGCCATATAAATATCTTTGCGACTAGCTACGTTACACTTGAACATAAATCTCGCGGTCGAGAAGCTTCTTTCAGGACAATTTTAGATATTCTGTTTCTTGAATGACAATACCTTTCACTTCTCTTTTCTGAATGTTTATGGAGAGAGAGAGAGAGAGTCTGCCTTAATATCTGTCTTCTAAATTTTCGAAAACTTTAATCTGACATGTGTTTCGCAAGAAATGAACTTTGTAACGGATTAACTTCCGTTGTTGTGTGTGGCAATCTGAACCCTTTTCCGCGTGCGAACACAAACGGAATCTAAGACGATAGCAGCGATAGCGCACGTGTGTGGGAACCGGGATGGAAGTAACGGCGCGATATGCATGATCGCCGGTAGCAATACGTGCATATGCAAATGTCTGCTCGCAATTCGTTTACATATGCAAAACATATGGCAATAATGAAACGAGGCGGCAAAAATACTAGATCGCGAAGATATACAAATCGAATCGCCTCTGTACACTTTGCAATCTAATAACTCTAAAAACCACAAGATTTTTTTTTTTTAACGCAACTTATTTACGACTTAAAAAGAAATCAGCTGTTCGAGGATTTAACGCAACGATTCGAAGATTTAAAAGGTGGCAGAATCCAAACCCTCCGCAGCTTCGGGATTTAAAAGCCCGGGAGCCCATCGCCCCTTTTCCGCAATCACGCGAATCCATTTTCGGGTGTGCAATAAACGCGAGGGAGGAGAGCAAGGGCAAGGGGAAGGGGAAGGGGAAGGGATATCATTATTCTGGGTCGAGCGCTGCGATTTATCCGTCGTCGGTGGCACGAAATTCAGCCTGTCGTAACGGATCCGACATGGAAACCCGGGAACACACATGCGAGCGGCACGCATAGCCCGATATTTCGTCCCGTGTATAGGTGCAAGGATGCAATCGGGATATGCAGGTTGTACATATACGCGCGACACGTGATACATAATACGCGCGCGCACCCGTATACCGTATATGCGGTGGAGAAAAACGCTATCGAGAAGTCTCGGTGCAGCAGACGCGACGGCGGAGGTCTCGGCAAGGACCGTTAGGAGGCTTCAAGGATATCCTGCGTCTCCTCTCGCGCTGGCGATCAGCGGGAATTATTCTCTGCGCTCCCGCACACAGGGAAATGGATCGTTAAGGATCGCCGCCTCTCCATCACGACCGCCGCGCTTTTCCGGAAAACAACTCCGGCGAACAACTCGAACAACTAATGACGCCGGATTTTTTAAAAATAAGCAAAATATACATTTTTCTAAGTGTTTAAGTTAAGTCACAAAAAGTAAAAATGTTTAACATAAATCCGAAAAGAAAGACGATATTTATTATGTATAGATTTTATCGTTCATTGCACCTTTACGTAGGCGAGAGCAGTTGGTTAATTGTCAATTGAAAAGCACTCGCGGGAACATTCGCGTGTCGACGAGGTGATTTGCCGGCGCAAATAGTTGCAATTACTTTCCGTAATGAGGTACTCGGATCTCGCGAGCGGTGGAACGCTTCCGAAAGTAGGGCCGTTATAGGACCGTGCTGAATAACACACGCCGGCGGCGAGTGCTACATGCGTGTGTTATTCGAGCGAGTTTGCGGACAAGTGAGACGCGATAAAAAGAAATTCCGAAGCATTGTTGGTTGGTGGTGGTTTCTGGTACATTGTCATAGCGATGATGCTGCCGGTGAGAAGCCGGAATCGAGCTGATCGCCGAGAGGCAATGATTGGAGAGCGGCTTATGTGGCCTACTGGCCCAGTAAGGGGTCTTCGCGCGTGTCGCCCATCCGCGTACTTGGCGCCGATCGGCGAATATTCCCTTGCTCCCGAGGCTTATTACGCTCGTAATTAAGTCTCGGGGCCTCGATCGGGAGAACAGAGACGGGTAGAATCCGCGCGCTAAGTATCACGCGGAACGAATTCGACTTGGGATTTCGGAGCGGAAGACTGCGGCGCGGTATACAAAGAGGGAAACGCTAAGTTGTGCCCGCGCGCGATTAATAACGCTAGATAAAGCCTCGCTAAATTATGCTCGGGTCGCGACATTGGACGTTAGGAGGACGAGGTGGCCATCAATCGATGCCAGCCGCTTTAATTGCGCGTGTAGTGAGTGTACGCAACGACGTGCTCCAAAAATGCGGTAACATTTGCTCTCCTCTCTCTCTAATATATAATGAAATATATATTATATGTATTTATATCTAATTATATATAATTACATATATTTCTTTATTATTATATATAATTATGTGTAATATATAGATAATATATACTTTATATATTTTACATATTATATATTTCATTATATATTATACATATATAATTACA